>VZTF01006691.1:964734-1028468 GCA_013397755.1 Cnemophilus loriae
GGGGGAGCCGGGGCGGGGGTTGCGTGTCCCTTCCTCCGCTCGGTCCCGCGGCTCTCGGCTGAGCCCCCGTGTGCTCCTCGGAGCTGAGTCAGGAGCGGTGCAGCTCCCGCTGCTCCTCTTGGGGGTACCAGACCGGAGGTCTGCACTGGCGAGGGGAAACTTTTGTACTTGAGATTACTGATTGAAAGAGTGTTTGTCTTTGTGTACTCGGCAAAATTGTTGTAAGTTTAGTTATGTTGTACCTGATTTCTTTTTCACGCTTTAAAGTAGTTGTAGTAGTTGATCCTGGTTTACTGAAGTGCTACTCTGTGCATCGCGTTAGATAAATTCAAAAACTGAGATAAATACATACAGAGGTAGCAATAGTGTGCTCGCTGCCTCTCTGATGGGTCTCTAAATTTCGTGTTGCTTACTTTAACGCATGTCCTTTTCTAGGGTCTTGTTCTGGGAGTCTACTCTAGTGAAAAGGATGATGGTGCTGCCCAGTTCACTGGTGCAGGAGATGCTTTTGATAGGCTTGTGTCTGGAAAGCTGAGAGCACTTCTGTCCCTGTAAGTGTGTGATAAGCTTCTGAAATGGATTAAAGTACCTGCAAATACCAGTAGAAATGATCTTTGTTTTTTCATTATTACTGTCTGTGTCCATATCACTGTCAGGCTGGTATTTGCTGCTACAGTTTGGAGGGGAACTCCCATGATAAAACCAAGCACTGAGCAAACGTGCAAAATGTTCATGGGACCCGTCCTCTGCTGTGAGTCAGCACAGAGCCAACCATCCCAGTACATTTGTGTGGCGCACTGTGTGGTCGTGGAGTGAATGTAGTACTGTAAGATTTATCACAATTAAAGATTTCTGCATTGAAACAATCCTTTTGTGTCCTAGATGTGGGCCATCTTTGAAGAAAGGCAAAACACGCATATTTCATGGTTTGCATCAGGTATGAACTTTGTGGTTTTGTATGCTAATTGATTGATGTGTGAAGTTTGCCCTTACATCTAATTTTAAGCTGAGTTCACTGCTGTGCTTGTATAAATGGCCTGCTCTTCTTTGCTCCTCTTGACCCTCTCAACTCCTGTTCTGCACTGCCCATTTTTGCACAGCCTTTTGCAAGTCTTGTACTCCCTCCAGCATGCTGCAAATGGAGAGGATGTGAACAGGTCTGCTCCAAAGGTGCTATACTCTGAACAGCTGCTTCCTGAATGAGCTAAAGCGTGGCAGCTTTGGGTCTGACTTCCTTGCCTCCTGTGTCCAGGGGGGGTGAGTGTGTGAGGAGTTACTGATAGGTGCAAAGACCTTCCAGACCTGACAGTTCTAACACAAGGCAGTTCCATCATAGGCTTTGGTCAGAGGTTTTAAGTCAGGTGCTTGAAACCTCGGAAAACAAGACATGGGACTGTTCTTCAAGCAGCACTTTTGTCTGCACAGACATGATAGATCACAAGGGTATGAGATGAGGGTTCATCTGCTCAAAGTTGGGCTTTTGGTGCCATTTGAGGAGATGGGATACACCTAATGTATGTATGTGAAGCTGACCAGTATGGTATGATTTCTGCCTTTTTGGAGTAGTAGCTAAGGCCTAGGCAGGCATGTGATGTGACACTATGTGTTCCTGTTTAAGTAACTGAATCTTACATTAGGGCAATTTAAATAATCTGAAATAAATCCATTTGTAGTGAGTATTGCCTACCATGTATAAATTCCTGTGCGGACACCCCATGCAGGTGACACCGGACTTGGTAAAAAGGCTCTCAGAAATTTCATGGAAGCTGAGTGCACTGAAGGTCCCATTATCCCAGTTCTGCAGACAGGATGGGCTCTGAAGTGAGTAGCAAGTCTCTGCAAAAGAAAACAGGAGAGTGTTAACTGGTATCACTGATTTTCTGGAAAGCTAACACAAGTTACAGCATTTTGTGGACTAAAAGATTTTAGTACAGTGTAGCAGTTTGAAAGCTGATTGTTAGAGGCTGAGAGAAATGGAAGGGAAAGCCTAAGATTAACTTAATTTTTCTTAAGAGCTATAGGAACATATATATATGTATATATTTGTGTGTTCACATATATAGCTTTGAGTTTTATACAAATTTGACTTCACTCTTAAAAGGCTCCTTTAAGCCTCATTACTTCTTTTTTCCTTCCGCTTGCATGCAGCTTATAAGGCAGGCATGTAGTCTGCTGTGCTACATTGTTTTCCTGAGTTCTGGAGAGGTGTACTTCTGTGTAGCTTTGGCTTGCTACCTGGCAAATCACGCCAGCAGAGTTCCTGAGATGAGCAGACACACTGACCTTTTGAAGTGAATTTATTTCCTTGAACATAGTACTGTGCCAAAAAAGGTTACAATTCTCCAGATAAGTTTTGCAGCTGGAAAGCTGGATCTGCTTTCCAAGGACTCTTAGGCTTGCCATTAGGAGTATCAAATTTACCATGTGTTGAGCATAAAGCCCTGTCTGCTGTGTGCAATGCACATGATTATTAACTGGACAACAGAATAACTGACTGCGTGCCTGTGGCAGATGATTGGGAGCACAGGACGGCAGCACCATAAAGGCACTCTTAATGAAAAGTGCCTGATACAGAAAAAGTACTGCATGTATTTTAATGCTATGCTTGGTTTGATTTGGAAAGTAAAGTCTTTTTAACAGCTCTGCTGTGGCTGTAACAGTGAGGAAAGTGAATCCATTTGTGTGCTGTCTCCATCTAGGACTTTCCAAGTGTGGTGGTAGTTGGCTTGGGTAAGAAGAATGCTGGAATAAATGAACAAGAGAACTGGAATGAAGGCAAAGAAAATGTTCGTACAGCGGTTGCAGGTTAACTATTTTTAGATTTTTTTAAGCATTTTGTCTGTAAAGCAGTTGCAGTTCTGCAGCATGTTCCATTTTTAAAGACCGAGTCTAGATATGCCTTTGTTTTGAAATGCACAACTTACTGCATGGTTTGGTAAATGCATTTACTTGTCACTGATATTCATGTAAATTTTTCCTTAGTGAGCAAGGAGTTATCAAGAATGTAAATCAAATCTAAAGACAGGTAACTGCAGTTATTTATATCAAATAACTCTCCTAAACAGTGTGATAATGAGAAGGCACTTGTCTAGCTAGTATTTTGAAGCCAGGGAGCATCACCAATTCACTTTATGGTCACTCGGTACTTAAGCGTGCACATATATTTACTTCTGCCACTTATTTCATGACTGAGATATTTGTGTTATAAACTAATATCTTTCACAAAATCAGTACTATGATTGAGTATGTTATCTGTTGTAGACAGAGGAGGGCTTATCTTAATCAAGGATGACTGCTGCATCCAAGTGTCTAAAATAAGAATTAAGAGTTCTCACTGAAGACTTTATAGTCTGTGATTGGATGACAGCTGTATGTCCAAAGTGCTAGTGTGTAGCTGCCATTAACATTGTTAATTAACATTCACATTGTAGCTGACATAAAACATTGTTAAATTACTTGGGAACAAAATAAAATTTATGGAATACATTGTTTGTAGAAGGGTATATAAACTCATCTGGAGGAAAAGAACAGTCATAGTCTTGGCAAAAATCTAAATTGACAAATTTATGATGCTTGTAGATAGTCATAATTCATAGCACTCCAGAATAATAGAGCTATGCTTTGCTATAGAATGAGCTTAAAGGAGTCAGAACAACTGTGATCTTTCCTTTTTTATTCTTGCAAAACATTTTCATCATTATAATTCATCAACTGCTATTTTTAGTAAAAATTTGCCAGTATATGGTCATTAGCATTTTTAATTATTCTACTGCATGATCTCTGTAAGTGACTTACTTATAAACTCTGATATCTTGAGTTAAAATTATTTTTTCCCTTGAAATGTCGCATTGATCACTTCAGACACCTGTTTTGCTGGTCTGTGCAGCAGTTGGCCTTCAGTTCTGTGCTGTATTTTTCAGTTGGCTGCAGGCAGATCCAGGACTTGGAGATCCCTTGTGTGGAAGTAGATCCCTGTGGAGATGCGCAAGCAGCTGCAGAAGGTGCTGTCCTTGGATTGCATGAATATAACGAGCTGAAGCAAAAAAAGAAGCCTGTAGTTACTCCTCAGCTTCATGGAAGGTGATGGCCAAGGAAAGCTTGCCTATTTATTCATCTGTTTGTTTGCTTTTTTATGAAACTGTATGCATGGCATGTTTGTGCGTGAGAAAAACAAAACTGAAAGAATAGGGCTCAACAGTGCTCTTCTTAACTCTCACTCATTTGAATTTCCTGAAGTATTTTACATCTCAAGTATATTTATAGTGTTTTTTCCATGTGTTTTGATGCCATGTTCAGTGGTTAAGGGTAAATAAATACTGCTTCATAGAAAAGAAGGACCAGGATAAAAATAAAAGTAAAAACTACCTGGAGAGAAGTTGTAATATACTAGGACTTTTGTTGGTATTGTGTGCCAGAAATGTTGAGAAGGGGTATTTCAAACTCCATAAATGGATAAATCCGTTGAAGAATCAGGAAATGCTAACTGACACCAGACGAATGCACTATGGATATATTTTACATAGTTCATGTGTTGTATTTTCAAACATAGAGTATGATGCAAGAAGAGGAGCTTGGGTGCTTCTGGTCTCTAAAAAGACATCACTTACTTGAGAGCAGAGAGTAGAACCAGAGCTTTTGGTTTCAGAACAATTGTCAGAGTGGACTTTGGGTGTTCTGTATAGGATATTCTGTCATTCAGGGGAGAGGTATTTCCTGTACGTACCTCAAACAGGAACAAGTTCTTCCTTACAAAGTTACTGAAATAAAGTAAAAGCCTCTTGATTAAGCCTGTCTTGATAAGCTATATGTAAAATAAACACTCTTTCTATTTTGTAGCACAGCAGATAGTTTAGAAACTGATTAATTTTGTATTAAATAAACATTTCCTGAAAATGTAGATGGTCCTATGACCAGTTATGGAAGTAATTTTTTTATATAGTAATTTAGGTTGGAAAAGACTTCTGGAGGTCATTCAGTCCAGCTCCAGCTTGGATGAGGGATAACCTGGACATTACATACAACATTAAAGCTTGGTCAGGTTGATCAGACCTTTGTTTAATATTTTAATATCTCCTGAGTATAAAATTCCACAACCTCACTAGGCGATCTGTTCTAGTGCTTAACTACACTCATGGTGTTTTTTTAAATTGTGTCCTATTGCATTTTTCCTTGTTGAATCTTGAGACTGTTGTCTTACACTGTCTTACTGTGCAGCTCTGAGATATGTCTGTCTTCAGACACACTCCTGCTTCAGTTCATGTTTTCTTAATTTTTCTGCAAGGATTCTATATGAAAACCTTGTTAAAGCCAAGAAAAATCACAGAATCATTTAGGCTGGAAAAGACCTTTAAGATCACTTACATCCACTGTGGTCCTCTGTGACAAACCCTCTCATCACAGAATTCAGTTAAGTTGGTTGGGAATGATTTGCCCCAAATCTAAAATGATGGTTCCTAGTGACCATCTTGTCCTTCAAATACCTAGAAAAGGCTTTCAAAATTACTTTCTCTTCAAATTTTTAAGGAATTAGTCTAGGATAACTGGCTTATAGTTTCCTATATCCTCCTTGGCATTTTTAAAGATGGATATTTGTCCTTTTCAATCATCAGGGACCACATTCAGTTACACCTTTCAAGCTGAAAGAGCCCAGGCTTGCAGTGATGCCAGCCAGTTCCCTCAGAACCCTCAGATACACATGTACTTGGTAGCAGGCAGCATGTATGTCCATCATCCTTAAGCTAAGTCCTAAATCTCTCTTCCTGTCATGGGGAGTGCCCTTCTTCCCCAAATTCTGTTGCTGAGCACAAAGAATTGGGCAATCTGGAAGCAGATCTTTATAATTATTAAGGCTGATGCAAAGCCAGCATTGAGAACTTCAGTCTTCTCAGTGTTCAGTAGGTTCCCTGCACCATTTAGCAAGGGAATACTGTTATTCCTGCCCTACCTTTTGCTGATGGTGTACCTGTTGAAGTGCTCTTGGTACCTTTCCCACTTGCCAGTTTCAGTGTCAGCTGACTTTCGGCTTCTTAATTACATCCCTCCATATCCAGGCAATATTTCTGTTTTCCTCCTGGATTCCTCTGTCGTTGTCCTGTTCTTTTCAGAGGCAGAATCCAGTTCAGTGCCCTGCTTTGTGATAACTTATAAAGCAAGTAAGTTGTCTCAGTAAAATGAAAGGTTTTGTAGTGGTTATCTGGCAAAGTAACCAGAGAAACTTCCCCATTTCCTACACAGGCAGCTCTGTGAATGTTTGCTCTGTCATTTGTTGGTGAAGTGCCTTGAGTGCACTGGGAAATGAGATCCAAATTCCACTCTTGTCGCATAATCATATTTCAGTAAAGGGAAACACAGAATTGGAGACTTTATATGGTAAGTAAAAACTTTCAAGGCTGTTAAAATTAATGTGATTACAAACTTCAGAAGGAGTATTAAACCTTGTGTTTAAGGATTTAAGCCAATCTTTGATTAGTAAGGATTAGGATAAGACCTAATGAATTGAATAGATAATTTTACATCTGTCTGCTCTTGGATTCTCCTAGCTTTCTCTGAAGTATTTGGCACTGACTAGAACCAGAGATGAGTTACTAGACTAGAGTCCTTGTAGTAAGACAACTGTGATATTCTTAACTGCTCCAAATTAATGATACTGCATTTTAAGAAAGAGAATATGTGAATGCTGACAACATCTTACTTTTGCAAGTATGTGTAATCCTGATCATTGTGTTTTGTTGTCTAGTGCTGAAAGCGAAGCCTGGCAAAAAGGTGTTATCTATGCTGAGGGGCAGAACCTCGCTCGGTACCTTATGGAGGCTCCCGCTAATTATATAACTCCAATCAAATTTGCTGAACATATTGAACAGAAGCTCAGAAGTTTCAGCAATGTCAAGGTCCACATAAGGTAAATTCCATGGAAATGGTTCCTCTGTAGGGTAGAGGACCATAACAGTAAGATAAAATATCTTCCAGGTTATTCAAATCTGAATTTATTCAAATCTCATTTTCCCTTTGCCGCTTCAAATGACAAAAGCAGGGGAAGTGTTTGGGGAAAAGGTATTAGGGGTGCCCAGACTGAAGGCTGTTCTCAAGCATTAGAAGGTGAGCTGCTAGTTTGCAAAAGAAGCAAGATACTGTGATGCAATAAAATCATTACCTGTCAGTTAGACATGCAGTCAATTACTGCTTAATTAACACATGCTGTGAAAAGAAGCCTCAGTGAATAGAGGGCTAATATTAAGTACCTTTTGTTTTCTTCCCAAGTGGGTTTTTTGCATACCTTTGCTTTTTTTGTGTGGATGTGATAATAAAACATCTTCTGTTTATTGCTGTTACTGTTGGGATTTTTTAATAGTTTTTAAAAATGTGAGCCATAAAAGCCCTTGCAAGTGGATTTCCACAGCTGGTGCTTCTTGCCCTTGAATTTCTACTTTCTGCTCTTCAGTGGAAATGGGCTAACTGCTTGTGGAAGTGGTGGAGGCTGTTTTGTTGACAAGCAAAAGACTGGGAGAAATCTTGCTAGCAGAAAGCTAAATGTAACCTGCTGCAATATTGTTACTTCACATGCCTCTAGCATCTGCAGCCTCACAGGCAAGTGAAAGATCAGTGTTTCTGATGCAGAAACTGAAGACAAGCTGTTGTTTTGTTGGGTTTTTTTAAACAAGACAAAACAAAAATCAAAGAGCAACCTTGAGGAAGTGTTTTTCTGCCTCACCAAAAAAGGTAGTGACGGTTGGATTTAAATTACAGTTTCCAAAATAACTAACTAAAATGAAATGGTTTGTGTACAAGCCTTCAAGAATCATGATCTCTTAAAAACAATCACCTTGGTCAAAGTGTCCAGTTGAAAAAAACAAAAGCAAAAACCAACTAATATATGTTTCTATTCCAGACCAGAGTCTTGGATAACAACACAAGAGATGGGAGCATTCCTGAGTGTGGCCAAGGGTTCAGCTGAACCTCCCATCTTTCTGGAGATTCACTATTTAGGGGGTCCTAATACAAATGAGTCCCCACTGGTATTTGTAGGAAAAGGAGTTACGTTTGACAGGTATGTATGCTAATATTTTAATTACCAGAGGGAGAAAATGCTTTCCTGCTATTCGTGTTCAACAGGGAAATGCTTTTTCTTTGCTCAGCACATCTTCCAGTGCCATTCCACTGAACTTGGAGTAGCTTGTGCTGCCTTTCCTGGGGATGAGACAACATCAGTTGTCCAAAGTAGGAATTAATCTGCCACCATCTTGTAAGGCAAAGAAGGAAATTCAGTGGGAAAGAAAATAAAGAAGATGCTATTTTTTTTCTTGTCCCGAACAAACATGTGGATGAAGAATTTACATGTTTAGAATTGCAGTACATCACTGGACATCTAGGTGATGCTTAAGGAAATAGAAGATAGTTCATTCTTTGCAGGAGTTATTTGTAACTACTCTCCACATCACATACTACTGAAGAATTTATCAGTCAGTTCCCCATCCATATGCTGATTTTACCAAGTGTACTATTTTGTTCTTGTTTTGTGCACTGCCATTATGAAGACCAATGACATAGTCCACTGCTGTTTACCTGGATTTTTACGGTCTCCTAATTATGAGGAAATAATATTTTATCTGAAATGAAAACCCAGATACCTTGCTTTCAGTAGACTTACTAGGGTTGCAGAAGTATTAGGAGCACTAGGTCTAGCATTTACTGATATATGGTGTTAGCACATACTGATGGACAGAACATCATCAGTGTATGTGACATCGAACTTGTGCTGTTTGTTCCAGCGGTGGCATTTCACTGAAGCCGTCGTCGGGTATGGATGCGATGAGAGCAGATATGGGAGGGGCAGCAACTGTCTGTTCAGCCATTGTGACAGCAGCAGCTCTAAATCTACCTCTGAACATAATTGGTAAGTGTGTTTGTGTGGAGAATACAAAAATCTTAGTTCTACAAAGTGTTGTGAGAGAGTATTTTTCTAGTATTAGCACTGGTAAAAGCCGTGTACAAACATCATGGACTCTCGCACACCTATTTCTGTCATTCTCTTGCTCAGCCTCTCTTCCATTTTTATTTGCATATCAAAAAATTACTATTCTTCACTTGAATAAAATATTGGAACACCAAATTAAGATTTTTAAGGTATGATTTTGAGATCTTAAGCGAGAACTGTTTGTCAATAAAGATATTTTCAATGAGTCTTTGAAAAGTCCTGATCATTCAATACAAGAAGGAATGTGCATCTCTGTATAAGCAGTTAGAATGAAAAGGAGTCAGCTGAGCTACCTCCATGAGTGCTTGCCACAACCGAACAGGAAGAGGGATGAGCTCTACTTTCCTTAAGTTAATGTCTCAGCAGAAAACTAAAACAAACCAAACCAGTCTGCTGATACCATTATATATGCACAAGGATTTCTTTTTTTTCCTGAAAAAAAGTTTATTTTTCCTGCAAACATAAAATTAAATGAGCTGATTCAGACGCTGTGGCAAGACCGGTTGGCAGTGACATGTAGCGTGTTCTAAGATAAGTTTTAGTTTGAGAAGCTCGACTTTGAGTTAACTGGTACTTTAGTCACTTCTATGCTTCAACCAGAAGAGGGCAGCGATGCCCACACACATCCTCACGGCGTTCCTCACCGAAGTGTGCGGTGGGGAGGGCTGGCAGTGGAGCCTGTCTACATCATGCCACTGAAAAGTGGTGCTCCACTTGTGGACCTTGTGCCAGGTACAGGTTTTCCCTAGGAGTGGTGGAGTGCCTTTGATTCCATGATCCCAGTCGTAGTTGCAGTTTTGATGCTGAGCTTGTTTTTCGCTTGTTTCTAGTTGCTCTTGGTATGGCTGGAGTTATGTGAAAAGTCCGTGGACCACTCTGGACATTATACAATGATTAGAGCTCGAATGGCTCAGAGTGTTTATTTGAGAAGTTTTTTAATTTCAGAAAGAAAGAAGTTCCTTTACATGTGGATAATTATATATGGGAGACATAAAATAATATTTATTTCTCCTCTGATATCACTTGTCTGGGAAAAAAGTAGAAGAAAATCCTAGTGGTAAAATAGTGTAGGTGAGAGAGCATGGTGGTGTGTCATGCAGAGGAATTTCCCTGGTTGAAAACTGGACCATCTGTCTCTCATTAACTGGGAAAATTTGGATTTTGAGCTTAATTTCAAAATGATACTTGTACTGTTTTCTTAAGGAGGTGTTTGGGGTTTATCTAAGTGGGGTTTTTTCTACAGCTTTTCTAAGAAGAAAACTAGTAATTCACTTTTCTTTTTGTCTCTGAGGTTTGGCACCCCTCTGTGAAAATATGCCCAGTGGTAAAGCAAACAAGCCTGGGGATGTAGTTAGAGCCAAGAATGGAAAAACAATACAGGTATGCATGTGAAAGTTGGATTTTGAGTACTTTTAGTGAATTGGTTTAATCAACCAAGATGACTGCAGTCAGAGTATGTTTGAAAAAAACCCTTAAAGATAAGCAGTGCAAATGTACTGTTTTTAAAAATGTAAGAAGCATGTTATTAACTAGAAATTGCTATCGTAGGATTTTTTCAAATATAGATTGAAGAGATGAGACATGTTTTATAAATTGCTGGGAAAAGCTGCAAAGTAAGGCCATTTACTGAGCATGCTAGAAAAGCTTGTTTGGCACAAGAGGTTGTTAAAATGCTCATAAATACAGGCTCTCAGTCTG
The DNA here is from genome assembly GCA_013397755.1 of Cnemophilus loriae. Taxonomy (NCBI): domain Eukaryota; kingdom Metazoa; phylum Chordata; class Aves; order Passeriformes; family Corvidae; genus Cnemophilus; species Cnemophilus loriae. The sequence goes on from VZTF01006691.1 coordinate 975,404, forward strand.
AATGGATAACGTTAATCGCTTCCAGCAGACCCTTCAGGACAATTCCTTGCTATCTGGAGTATGACATGAGAGTAAGACATCGGTTTCATGCTGATGTAACCAAGGCCTTTACGCTGCCAAAATGCTCAGTACGATCAGAACTCTGAGTCATGGGGGCTGTTGGTTCAAAGGAATTTGCCAAATCTGTGCCCAGGAAACATATTTCATATTTATTACAAATGGTTCCATACTCATCTAATAGATTAAATTGTACTGAAAGTCATTGTGCTGTAGATCACTGATTTAATGCAGAAGTAGACGGCTTTCTTTCTGTCTGAATTTCTGTGATTCTGCTGCTTTTCACTTGCTGAACCTTCCATTTCCTTGATGTTCATCTCTGAAAACTGAGTTCAGTCACCCACTGCTTTGAGGAAAAAGACTGGGCATGTATTCCCCCACCAAGAAGAAATCTGCAAGAAAGTGCTGGTAGCTCAGAGCACATGATGCAGCCTGTGTGCTCCACTGAGACACCTCTCCAGTCTCCAGGCTCTTCTGAGGAGCCAGCAGTACAGAGACCCAGCATGTGGAGGAGGTTGTAGTGCCGAAAGGTGACTTAACCTCAGCTACAGATAGGCCTTTACTTTATAAACATAACTGTATACCAATACTATATTTTTTCTTTCTTTTTAAAGTGTAGTTTGAGTCAATTTTCATTACCTGAAGTTTCTAAGGCCTCTATCCAACGGCTATTTAAGATAATATGTGAGAAATACATCAGTGAAAGAGATATTTACAGTACTTCGAAAGAGATATTTACAGTACTTCGAAAGAGATATTTACAGTACTTCATCTGGTTTTTTACTGATTTTTGCCTTTGAAGGTAGATAACACAGATGCGGAAGGAAGACTGCTGTTAGCTGATGCTCTCTGTTATGCCCACAATTTTAATGCAAGGGCTATTGTGAATGCTGCAACATTAACAGGTAAGGAGTGTCCCTTCCCTGCTCATTTTGTAGTCAGTTTTGTGTTACTCGTTAGTTGGGCTGTGGATTAGTTATGCTGTGTATATAAACCCAGCCTTAATTCAAAGGCAACTAAGATGATTTTACGTGTTGCAGGACAACAGCAAGCACAGCTTGTTTGTCTCTGGAGTAGGGAGGGGACATGTAGGGCACGTGCTCAGCAGTGGAGATGAAGTTGGGCTGGCCCAGCCCAGCTGGAACCAAGAGCAGGAAAACCTACGCAGACTTCAGTGTTTCTGCACAGTGTTTCCCTGCTTCTTCTGCCTCTGAGCTGAACCCTCCCAGCTCTCAGGGCTGTGTGATGCAGAGGTAGTGGCGTGTTCATGGAAGAATCCTGCCCAGTCCATACGGCACAGACCACTCTGGAGCCCAGACAGGTTCCTGAATGGCTTGCAGAGTGCTTGAGTTCTGACCTAGGCAGTGGCCAGTTCTCCCACTCTGTGAGCTCAGGCCTCCATGATGACAAGAGAGTCATCATCATTTCCCAAGAATTCGTTTGACTGAAGTACCTCCTATTTTTTGTGCAGTTTGCGTACTTTAGGCATTATGAAATGTGTTTTAATTGTTTCATTTCTACAGTTGCATAATAATGAACTTGTAAACTTAAAATTAAAACCAGCAATTGTGTATGCAGCTCATGAACTCGCTAACAAGCTGTCATGGGTGAGGTGACTGTAGCTGAAATAAAAGCAAACACAGAAGAGTAATTCAGACAGGACTCCACCGTGTTGCTTAATGAATATGCTAAGCAAAATAATTACGCTTATACAGATTCTCTGCTAGTGCTCTAAATTATGTTCCATCAGTTTTACCAGTTCAAATGCTATGGAAAATTTCAATAGACAGAATGGAAACTGATTTTAATATTGTTGGCTTGTATAAAAGTATTCCTGTCTGGGATCTTTGGGCACCAAGCAGGAAGAAGAAGGGCTCTCATAGAAATTTCTTTGACATATTTTGTTAAACTACTTTTTTTTTCTTTTTTCATCTCACTGAGGTTTGAGTGCTGGTATTAGAGAAGCAGTTCTGGGGCACCAAGTAGATAAATATGTAATCCCATGGTTTAATATTTTGATAAAGATTATTTTAATAAAGTAAATATTTAATGAAGTGAATTTACACATGATGTGCAAATGTCTGTGTAAGAGAAATTCACAAAAGAGAAAGTATCAGCTCAAAAATTATAGAGGTCTGTAAACTGGAAAAAGCCCACTCACTAGTATTTTCTACATGAAAATAATAATACCTAGATTTTTTTAGAGGATACTGTTTAATACATTATCTTAGAAATATTTCTAAGAAACATCAAGCTAAAATCAGAAAATTTCATGGGAAACAGAATATAATTTCTATGATTTCTTAAGTTTTTTAGAATTTATAAATGTTTTAAAAATGTTCAGACTTTCAAAAATGTCAGTGTACTAAAGTCTTCAGGTTTCGCAGTCTGATTAATTCCCATTACTGATAATGGGAGTTAAAAATGGAAAGTTCTGTGAGGAGTCAGGATGCAGGGAATAGCTCAGGTCCACCTTTGCCTTTGTCATACAAACTTGAAGGTGTATTTCTTTAGGTGCCATGGATGTTGCACTGGGATCTGCTGCGACTGGAGTGTTCACAAATTCATCTTGGCTTTGGACTCACCTTTATGAAGTAGGCCATCCGCATTATTATTAAATCATAATAGTAATAATTGATCTATCTTATTGAAAAGTTAGTGCATTACTGAAAGTCTTTATGCAAACCTGAAAGATGTTATTACATTTCGAAATTTTAGAGGAATGATGTCAGTACTATATTTACTTGAAAATAATGTTGACTATTAATTGCTAGCTCTTCAGTGAGATGCAATATCATACACCAAACATCTCAAGGATCTGCATGTTCTGATAATTTACTGCATATGCATAAGCTCTGGACTACTGGCAGTAATTAGTTTATGTTAAAAAGATAATTGATCTTGCTTAACAATATGGAGACAAATTCAGAGAGGCCTTGTGAGTGGCTGAAGTGTGAAGGATCAAGGAAGCCTCTGAGGGGAAGGATTTCTGTTGTCAGGAAAAAGGAGAAACATAAAAAAATGTGGTCTTTTGATGTTGCCTTTCGGCTAACACTAAAGTACTAAAAAGCAGGATTGCCTGTTTTGTTTTGCAAACAGTCTGTTCCCAAAAACCTAATACATTGGGCTGAAGATTTTTAGACTGATAAAACCTAAACAAAAAGAAGCATGCATGAAAACAGGGCTTACAAGTGCAGTTAAAAAAAATAATTGCCCAAAATATCATTGTTTCTTTTTCAGGCCAGCATTTTGACAGGGGACAGAGTTTGGAGGATGCCTCTTTTTGAACATTACACAAAACAAGTAACAGACTGTCCTCTTGCAGATGTGAGTAACGTTGGAAAGTACAGCAGGTGAGATGAACCAATACCTTCCATGTGCCCCTTTCTTTCAGCCTATTTGTTTAATATGTGTGCTGTTGGAGTTGCTTTGGAAACAACACATCTTTCTGCTTCCCACAGAGCTGGAGGAGCATGCACAGCTGCTGCATTCCTGAAGGAATTTGTGACTGCCTCTCACTGGGCTCATTTGGATATAGCTGGGGTGATGTCGAATAAAGATGAGGTGCCCTATCTTCGGAAGGGCATGGCAGGGCGGCCCACAAGAACGCTCGTAGAGTTTGCGGCTCGATTAAGTCAAGACAGTCACAATGCCAAATAAAACACTTCTAAAATCATCCACTCTGCCTTAAGGAAGAAAATCTTAAACAGTATCATTCATAAATGAATGCCCCAAGCATATTTTCACTACGGCAATTAACTAAAAATGCATTTTATAAATTATTACTTTGGTAAGAATATCTCAACTTTGAGATTTGTCATCCCATATTATGCAGCTTAAAATAAAAATTACTGTTTGAACTATTGAGATATTTAATACCAAAACATGATAATGGAAATTATTGAGATGCCTCTTTTATATGTAAAGTAGGCATAATTATTGTAAACAATAAATACCTTATTTGGATGTGAGTTTTGATTGAGAAGATAAACAATTGATGATAGATGTACCTCAGTTTTGAGCGAGCTGTAGGTATTGTCAACGGTAACTCTGCAAAGTTGTTCATAAAAACACCATTCTGGCATTTTTTCCTTAGAAAAACTAAACTGCTTTTGGTATGTACTGAGGCAGAAATAATGCTGCAGCGAACATTTTAGGCTGTTGTAATTAGTGTGATTAGCATGGTTTCAGCACAGAATTATGTAGTAAGTTCTAAACATGTCAGTAAGAGTGTATCTTGTAGCCCTTTTACAGAAAGCTAGTGAATGCAAGTTACTGTTTGTGGGTTTTTTAGGGGAACCTGCCCTCATCTCACATGCTTTTTGTCGTCCTGATTGTTCTCCTCTTTCCTGGTGTGAGGTGGCCACACTGCAAACAGGGACAGTATTCAGAGAATCAGTTCAAACATCACACAGACCTGACACTTAGAACATGAGGTGAAGTTTTCTTGACAATTCAGGGGATGCAAGCCCAGTGGCGTGGGGATTTGTTTTGGTTTAGGGTGGGTTTTTGGGTTTTTTTGTTAAATGCTGTTGTGGAACAAGTGATGCTGAAACAGTGCTTACCCAGGCTCACACCTGTGTGACACAGGCACGGCAAAGGCTGGAGGAGGAGCGTCCTGCGGGGAAGGATGGCTTTGCTGTCTCGGGTTGCCTCGTTCCAGCAGGGCCAATGGTATCCTGGGGTGCATCGGTAAAAGTGTGGCCAGCACGTTGAGGGAGAGGATCCTCCCCACCTCCTCGGCCCAGAGGCCACTTCTGCCGTGCTCTGTCCAGTTCTGGGCTCCCCACTGCAAGAAAGACATGCAGCTGCTGGTGAGGGTCCAGCAGCGGGCTGTGAAGAGGAGGGAGGGTCTGGAACATCTGTTATGAGAGAGACTGCAGGAGCTGCGTCTGTTTACTCTGGAGAAGATTAAGAAGGGATCTCATCAATACATTAAAATATCTCTTAGACAGAGCCCAAGAGGATGGTGCCGGCCTCTTTCCAGAGCTGCCCAGCGACAGGACGGGCAGCAATAGCCGTAAGCCAAACCACAGAAAGTGGTGGCCCGAGGGTCCGGCCCTCAGCGGGCGGGGCCGCGCGGGGCCCGCCCCGCTCTCGCCGCATGCGCGGCNGGCCCGCCCGGCCTCATCCCGCCGCCCGCGGGGCCGCGTAACCTCAACAACACGCTGGTGGACGAGCTGGAGGCGTCCTTCGAGGTGAGGGGGGGCAGCCGCGGGCGGGCGCTGCCCTGCCGGTGCCGGCCCCCCGCAGCCGCTCAGCGCGGTGCTTCCCTCTCCCGCAGGCCTGCTTCGCCTCGCTGGTGAGCCAGGACTACGTGAACGGCACGGACCAGGAGGAGATCCGCACCGGTGAGCCCGGGGGAGGAGCAGGGCGTCGCCCCTTCCCGGTGGAACGCTGCTCGGAGCAGTGGCAGGAAAGAAACCCACCCGGGAATGACCGGGTCTGAGTCTTGAGTGTGCCGGTTGGCTCCTGGGGTTGGGTGGGGTTATTTTGACGTGCAGTGAAATGCGTTTCAAACACTGGGGAGGTGATGTGATGCATTCGGAAGCTGTATGAAGCAGTAACAGGAGGTGGGAAAGGCCAGGCCAGGCTGCTCAGTAGCGGTGCTTTAGCGGTGCACCTCCGTGGAGGCGAAATAAATATTAGTATGAACGGGAGTTCGAAAAGTGGCCCTTGACTACTCCTTATAAGTGCAGTTGTCCCTTAAAAACTTTCTGAAGCTTCACTCAAGTTGCGTTTCAGAACTGGCATAAATACTTTTCAAGACTCCTTTCTGGATATTTGGTCATATTCATGTGCTGGCATGGAACTGCTTTTATTACCAAAACAGTAGTGTTTAGTATATGAAGGCAGAATGTTCTCCTCAATATGTGCATATTTTAGAACCCTACACTGAGCTTGTTTCTTAGGCATGCAGAAATGTTGTCTTTATTCAAGTTCTATTACTTATTTTATTACTCTATGTCATTTTCAGAAATAAAATAAAACTTGGGAGGAAGTGTTGTCCTGCACTTCTAAAAAAAGTTGTAAGTTTGCAAAGCAGTGTCTTACTGAGAGACTTAATGCACATATGGGTTTTATAAATATGTCATTTTAGATATTCTGAAGATTTTCTTTCTAGAAAATACTGTGAAAAGTGTTTTTAACAGACCACTCCGCTTACCAGCCTGAAATCTTATTTTTTTGGAAGCTGTTCTTTCACTGTTGTTATTATATGTTTAGGTGTTGATCAGTGCATCCAAAAGTTTCTGGATGTTGCAAGACAAACGGAATGCTTTTTTCTACAAAAAAGACTGCAGCTATCAGTCCAGAAACCAGAACAAGTAATTAAAGAGGTATGTTAATTTACCGGTCTTGTGCTAGATCAGATAAGCTATCTACCTTAATCACCATGTTTGTATTAATTTTGGGTTTCTCAGCATGATGCTGTACCTTAAGTTGGTAGAACTTGACTGTTCTCCATGAACCTGGAGAAGCCGGATGCCTGCTGCTGTGTGGAGTATTGGAACACAGCTGATAATTCATTGGAAAAGACAAACTAGTTAGTCAGATTTTGCTGGAGGTGGTGATCTCTGAAATGTGTGACATAGGTGAACAGCACTAGTGCAGTCACAGGGCTTTCTCTCTGTATCACTAGACACTTCTCCATTATTCCATTTTTCCAGTCTAAGATCAGCTTGAAAACTCAAAGTCTAAAAAAGTTACAGGCTCTTTATGTGAGGTGGTTATTCTTATGCATACTGTCTATTTACTAGTACACAATTTTTTCATCCATAGGATGTTTCAGAATTAAGAAATGAATTGCAGAGAAAAGAAGCATTAATTCAGAAGCATTTGAGTAAATTGCGACACTGGCAACAGGTCCTGGAAGACATCAGTGTACAGCACAAAAAGCCTGCAGAAATGCCTCAAGGTCCATTAGCTTACCTAGAACAAGCATCTGCAAATATTCCTGCTCCAATGAAGCAAACATAATCTTCAGTTGTACACAGCTCAATCTTTTAAAAGCCATGGTGTTCTTTGTATGCTTTTTGTATAATGTAATTTGTAGTGCAGATATAGTTTAAACAAGCCAAATAAATTATCTTCTTTTCTTTTATTACAGAAATACGGATTGTTCTTATGTTTCAATGGAAAATACTCAGAGTTGCTGTTCAGGGTGCTTTCTGGTAGAAGTGTCTCCCAGAATGCATCCTGTTCCTTCTAGAGAGGGTGGCCCTCGCTTTCCCCGCTATTTGGTATGATCAAAATACTTGTAAAGGCTAGTGTTTGATTTTACTGGAATATTTAAATGTTTTGTGATCCAGTAATTATCCATGAGTACCACTGCAGAAACACCCTTAGAACTGTCTATATGTAGGTTGGATAACTGGTTTTTTTTAAGTGAATTGTCATTCCCTACCGGACTGGCTCACCTCATGGAAGGTGTCTTGGGAAATACAAGTTTGGTTCTTATAGGATGAATTGAAATGGAAAAACACACACAAAACTGTGGGATATGTAATGCAGGCCTAATGTTACTGGTGTTCTGTCTCTCAGGCTACTGTAGAGGTGGTCCAAAATACCTGCCGCCAGAATAAAGACCACTGATAGTGGAGGTAGGATCACCACCACTGTCCAGTATACAGAATTACCTTCTATTGCAGTACTCTATTTAGTAAGTTAAATGTAGCCAAAAAAGATTTTGGAGGTAGAAATGGCAAAAGACTCCAGTCTGTGTATTACTAAGCAACAAATCTAATTCATCCATATAACCACTTTTCTACATACACCTTTTTGGGGGCAGGGTTGAATAATTAATTGTTGTAACCCTGGAAATCAGAATTGCTAATTGGGTATTGAAATTTCTAGTGTTCTTGGGGCAGCATGGATGAAAAGTAATAAAAACAGCGCTCTACATTTCCATCCTCACAGATACCAAGGCACCTATCAGTGTTACTGTACACTATTTAATCCCTTTCTTGGTTGCAAGTATGAAAAGTGCCTTTTCGCCAAATCTACTGCCAAAGTCACTTTTCCAACCAAGCAGTTCCTCTTGGAAAAAATACTAGATAACTGGGATGAAAAGTATTGGCCTGTAGAAGCATTCTGCCCTTCTTTCCACCTTTGCACCACCAGGGAGATGCAGTGGCTGTTTTGTATGAAGCGTTTGCATTGGTTGGTGTAGCTCTTGCTGGCTGTTGGATGTAAGAAGTTAGGCTGGAGGTACACCTCTTTGCACATGTAAAATTTTTTTAGGTAGCTGGGCCCTGCTGGTCGAAATGAAACGGGGATTCAAAGCAATTGAAGAGGAACTATCCTGTGTTAAATAGCAGGCTGCTGGTTGCGCATTTGCCTGCCTTTCACACTTACTGGGTTATTTGCCCAAGAGTCAACTTCTTCATGGGTTCTTTCTTCCCAGCAATGAGTTAGCATGATCTGATAAATGTAGTCATTCCCCTACTTTGCTTTTATATGGGCATAAAACTAGTATGGAGATAAAAGGTACAAGTATGCAGTTGCCAGCAGTCTGGAACTCAGTGTATAAGTCTGATTTACTTCAGCATAACATAGAACTCTTTTGAAAAACATAGAAATTGGATAATTTACAAGCTTTAATGTTCATACTTACACATCATCCTCATTTATCAGGCTGATACATATTGAAATTCAATGGGAATGTTACATAGCAATGCTGACTATAAAAAACAGTTTATGAAGCAAACCAGAAATTATTTCTAAACCAGCCAGCTATAAACATGCTATTTTTGAAGGTGTACCACATGCTGTACAGCTTAAAATTCATTTAACAAAAAGCATTGAAAACTTCTAAAATTACGTTATTATATGCAGAACTTACTTTAAACAGCTGATGAAGCAAGTGCATAAACGTACAGAAGTAAGATCTTTTTTCAGCTGGTGCCAAATTGACAGAACGTATCAGAGTCCAAATTCCATATTTAATGAAATTGTGGAGTGGTACAGTCTCTTCATTTAAAAGTCTTTTCACATAGCAGTATCCAGACTTCTGCTTTTCCTTCATTTTTTACAGAAGTTGTTAAAAAGAATGCATTTTTCTGAAATTCATGCTTATAACTCCATAGTTATTAGATGTAAGAGAGTGCAGGTATTTCTAACTATTTACTTAGAAATTACATCTTTTTTTTTTCCCTTAAATCATCTATTGGATTATCATTCCTAAAAAGAAAACAGGAATGACTTTTACAGTAATTCTGAGAAGTATGAAAATAGTTTCTTTAAAATGAAAAATACTTAGTAAACCATTCTTGATGCTGAGGGTCTTGTTTTTGGTCATCTTTGGTTTGTGGTGGTTCATTGCCATGTGTCCTGTGCAAACAAATAAGCATTAGCATCACCGACCTACTTACTTAAAATCTTATCAATATGTAATTCTTTTCCCAGAAAAACTCATGATCCCATGAATGGTTCTGTGCTCACATGAATGGTTGAGATCAAAAGGTGCCAGCTACAATTTTAGTGGCATCTGTGCCAGCTAGGTAAACTGGACTAGCAGCACTGGTTGTAACATGAAGAAAAGCATGAAGCAGAGCTTAACAGCTATGGAGAAATGTTTGAACATAGTTCTTGACATCCCAGAAAATAAAACAGAAGGATGCTTCAAGGATATGAGGTCTTGAAAATCAGAGAAAGGCAGCTGCAATTCACTCTTAAAAATACAAAATACAATTTATGCTCTAAAAATGTTGGGTAAAAGTTCTGTTTGAAACTGAAAGATTTATCTGAACACTACCTGGCATTCATAATCAATCCTATTACATAGTCCCTGATTTTCCATCATTCAAGATTTTTTTAACATATGAGAGCAAATAGGACTTAACTTATGACTGACTGATTTAAAAGAATTAAGCGAGTAGCAGCCAAGCTACCCTCAGTCTCCCTGTACATTTGTTTCCCTTTAGAACAGAAATCTCATTTGCCTTGGAAGTCATCTGGCATGACACAGCATGTTTGTATCTTTAAGAAGTGGGAATTGCCAAACAGGATTTAAGCCTGTGTCCCAGGTTGTTTTTGTCAGTAGTCAGCACCATCTGCCCCCAAGGAAAGAACTCTCGTGCACATAATTTACAGGATAACTAATCTCCACCAGGAGACAGGCGAGAAGGCTGGATTTTGTCCTGAAATATAGTGGTAAGGTTTGGGGATTTTTTTTAACTGTATATTAGCCACAAACATTTTTAACTATTTCTTGAAGAGAGAGTTCATGTTATAAAACACTGAACATTGTTTACATAACTCATAAATTTGAAGAATTGAAGCTACTCAGAGAGAAAAAAACAAAGAAGTTAAGTATCTGCTAATCAGTTTTCAAGTCTCTAGCCTTTGCCAAATGATCAGCCTAGATTCAATCAAATATCTCCTAAAATAAAAACATGCCATCTACATCTACCAAGTGCAATGTGAGGCAATAAAGAAGGAAGACACATGCTTAACAGAACCACTGAAAGATGCCATGTTCACAATTAACTACATTCTTAGTTAAATACTTGCAGCTCCTTTTCCTTTTTTTTTTTTGTTTGTGTGTGTGTGTGTGTGTGTGTGTTTTGGTTGGTTGGTTTGGTTTTGTGGTTTTTTTTTTTTTCCTACCAGAAGGGATTGCAAGCATAAAATATACTGGGCAGGGATTATAGCCCACTTTTCCAGTAGAGTTCTGGATCTGTCTGCAGAAAACCAAACATACAGAGTTCACTGCACAGTAGGAACCTTACATCGCTGTGTATTTCCAAATGTCTAATGTGTTTAAATTGCCTACAAGATTCTAAATATGAATTAATTTATCATCATACAAAATGGACAAATACCTTGTGGCAGCACTGCTGTCTGGGGACTGTGCTGATGGAGAGCCCACCCTGAGGCAGCCAGGACTCCGGTCTAAGCTTGTAGATTTTGTTATTTGAGGAGCACTTCTTTTTGATCTCAAGTCACAGCTCAAAAAGCTCTTTGCGTAGGAAGCTAAATTCGGAACACTGACAACACGACTGGGCACCTCAACCGTTTTCTTCTTCTGCTTTTTATTGTAACAGAAAACTTCATTACATACATATTTTTTACAATTTATACTATACTCAACAATATCTCATTCCCAAATATTTTCTGAGGAACACCCAAATAGGAAGATTTCTATCTTTTTCTATAGGCATTTAAATTAAATTCTCAGGGTACGCTGTGAGTGTCCATGGATTTTGTCATCCAATTAAAACAACTTGTGTATTTGACTCTGCGATTTTAGACACATCAAGGTGCTTTTCACCAACTTGACTTCCCTCTTTCTATGACTATTTGTAGAGAGTATCATGCAGAGGGGTTGTAATGACAAAGGGCAGATACGAAGCAACTCAAAAAGATGCATAATTTTCCTTGATGCATGCAATATCCCTATTAGCAACTCCCAAATCTGCAAGCAATGGCCATGCTTATCCTAGTGGAAGACTGATGTCATCAGCATTCTAGTGTTTTATATCAGCCTAAACACCTGATATCTATGTTGCATATATACTTCTACTGAATTTCTCTTATGCTCAACAACTGATTGTAGGCTGGCACTGAAAAGAATTCTACTGAATGACATTATCATAAAAAATTGATAGCACTTTTATTGTCCTGATTGCCTGTATGATCCAAATAGTAATAAAAACGATCACAATTTGTGATTTTAATTGCATTACCTTCATGGAGGGAGTCAGGCAGGCTGTATTAGGGTTGAAAGAAAATGACCGATTCCTGTAAGATTCAGTGTCAGCTGAAAGTGAGTGCTGACATTTTCTTCCCTCCTGAAGGGAAACAAAGTTATGTGTATGGAAACATGTATTTGTTGGAAACTGGTATGGAAAGATACATTTGTCAAAGTATTCCAGAACAGAAAGAAACAACCAGTCTGAAGCAATGTGTGAAACACGGAATAGAGCCTTTCAACAGATTCCAAAATACATATGTCCATATAAAATGCACTCTTACCACCAGGTGCTTGATAATCTCTTCTCTCTCACTTAATTTGTCTTGCAGACAGTTTATAAGGTGTGTATCTTCAGACCTGGACTCCCACTTTCTTGACTTTTCTTCTAATTCTTTAAATCTGTACCAAAGAAAATGCAGACCAGAAAAAAAACTTCCTCAGATCAGGTTCAAGAGACACCTCGGATGTACTCTGCCCTAAATTCCAAGCCTAAAATACAAGGATATAGCCAGGCCTTTCCAATAAAGCAGGATTTTTTTAAAAAACTGGGCATCTGTCATACATGGTTTATGTAGAAATATAGAATCTTCTGGAGTTCCAAAATAAATTGCCAGGGTTAATCCACAACACCTGTCCAGTGTAAAATCCAGCCCCTTGTGTAAAATAGCAACAAGCTTGCACATCATGTTGCTAGTCTAATTTCCTAAAGAAAAAAAATCTGTGTCTCAGTATCTATCCATATCTATATTCATCTATTTGTTCTCTTTTCTGACCCAGTAACTTTGGAATCCTCAGAAATACTCAATTCCTGTAACTGTCATGAAGAGAGGCTTGGATATACATGCTGCCTTAGTAACGCTGCTAAGTCAAAACCTGTATTCTGAGTTCAGATTTTTTAATTCCTTAATCAGGGGAAAAGATTCAAATGCTAATTACACATTCTTAGGTATGGTGTGGAAACATACATTTGATTGACCCATGAGAACACAAGTCATTATTTCATCAGCCAAGTTCATGAATTTTGCTGCTTGAGAAACTGAAAGCTGTGAAGTTCACCTGCCATAACCAGGACACATGCTGAGAAATGTATTACAGAATACAAAACACCATTTCGTTGGTTTGAGAGGATCACTCTCCACTCTTATCATCTTAGAGTTATCTCAGAGTTTAAATAAAAAGATAAATCTTTACATCTGAAAGGTTTAAAGGTTAGAGGCCTGCTTACATGCCAAGTCTCTCTTCTGGACTTCTGCTGCGCAGTTGGAATAAGAGAAAAGGAGGGGGGATAGATATAAGGGATTATTTCTAAGGGGTCTCTCCTATACAATCTGAAGCACCACAGAACTTCTTAACTCCACAGGGGGCTGCAAAGTGCGTTTATTTACACAAGCATCATTTTCCTTGGAAATTTTTAAGAGAATGAGAGTGAGGTTAAGAAGCTTTTACTCAACGATGCTGCTCTGCTGAACAAAATTAAGTACAAGATCATGCATCAAGGCCTCTGGTATCATCTGTGACAAAGATGATTTTATATTACATAAAATTTCTAGATCCTACACGCAAGTTTTAATTTAGCATTGTAAAACTTCATGTATAGTGCTTTAAGTTAAACAATATCCAGAATTCATGCCAATGTATCTGGGTCTTTTTGGTTTGCAAAGACAATACCTATACACTTCTATTTTGATCCTTATAATATTTTACTTATCATTGATACAAAAATTGTACATACTAAGAATAATAAATTCAAACAGAACTCATTGCGGGCATGAGCCAGAGTTTATTATTAAATTACTTACACAGTTTCTAAGGAGAAAATCTTTGCTTGGAGATGTGCCTGAGTGCTGCTGAAATCAGATAGTATGTTTTCAATTTCCTTCCGGTGATCTCGTTTCAGTATGTCCAGTTCTTTTTTATGCTTGATATTGAGGTCTTCTACCAGTAGCCTTTCATTGGTATTAAAATATGTCTGAATTCTCATGTTTCAATACTACTTTATTATCATTGATCAAAGCATGCAGTTTTGAGGTGTTTTATTGACTGCAAAGGAAGTTAACTGGGCAAAGATCTGCCTTCTGCCTACTGATTTGACTTTGACATTTTGGTTGCAATCTCAGAAAACACATTTTAATGCTGAGGAAGAGAAAAATTATTTTGAAAAGTACTTGACCTTCACCCTTCGGGAAACTGAAGGTCTATTCCATATAATGATGCTATTGATATTCTGTCTAGGGTTAGTTTGTACATCAATCTTAATGATAAAACATGACAATGAAGTACCATAGGAACTTATTCATATTCAGCAAAATTATGTTGAAATATCTGAGATTTTAACATGAGGCTCTCATGATATATTTCACCACATCATGGGCATCAGAAACATTTAATACTGCCTATCATCATCTTAAAACTTTAAAAAAAAAAAAAAAGTGAAGAAATGTTGTAACAATGCTTTTAACTATACATTTACCTTTTTCAGACAATATATTTTGGAAGATACTGCTATATGATTAATACCATAAAATGAAAACTAAAAAATGCCTAATATTTTCTCAAACCTAACCATAACACTGCATTCTAATACCAATCCCAAAATCAATAGACATCTATTGAAGAATCATAGTTTGATTTTTGTTTGCTATTGCTTAGAGAAACTTTTTCATTAACTCAATAGAGAGTCCATGTTCTATGGTTTATTAATTAAAATAGACATGCTCAACTCATCATATTAACAATTTTAATTTTCACAAAAGACATTCAATTTACTTTTCGTTTCCCCCTATTTCCTTTTTAACGTATTCCCAAGCCTGTTTCACTTGTTTCTGAAAGGCTTCAGGAAAAACCAAAGGTCCATGAAAGGTTTCTCCCCTTGAAATTAGAGTACAGCCATGGAAGTGACTGATTTGGCACTTAGCATAAAATAACCAGCATAAAAGGATATCAAAAAGGATAAAAAAGTGAGAAGAATCCCTGAAATTCTTCAGGGGTATAATATCCTCCTTCAGAACAGCCATTCTGGGACTTGTTCTCTTTTCCCATAAAAACACCTTTGTCTGCTCTTATCCTAATCCTTGTAAAAGCTTTCTGTACTGGAGGTGGAATTCACACAATTCAAGAGAATGGAAAGAGGAATTATTACCTCAAGCAGATTACTGGTTTCACTTACTTGGCAAGAGTGGGACTGGTAATTTTAAGTAATTTGTTATAAAAATTTCTCACATGCAAATAACAAGCTACTATCAGCATTCAAATCACAAAAGAAACTGGTATAAGACAGGGGCACTGTTGTTAAAAGTGAAAATAAGCAGTTACTTATATGCACGAATTTAACTATCCCCTTACACAAATCATTAGTCCTGCAAAAGCAAAACAAGAGCTGCAAGTTAGTGTTTCAGGTCTTCCTTGGGTTAATTTCAGAGCAGCCTGTATCAGGTGCCTAGGTCCACTCCAGCGCTTTGGTCCTACCTCCAGTTACTTGAAGGATTTCTCCTTACATAATTTCCATTAATACTTCCTTCCCAAATGCTTACTGTAGGAGAGCTACACCATTTATTCCCTGTAAAGAAAATCCACCAGCCCAGCAGCCTTAGCATTTGAGGCCTTTTAGACCTCATCGTTGACATGTGAATAATTTTTCTCTTCATGAACAGAGGCTCTAAATTCCTTCAAGGTAGCTTGAGGGCATTAATGAAATTCTCTGGTTTGCAATTCTCTCTGTTGATCTTGCTTCAAAAGCTTGAAATGAAATTCACTTTGAAGTTACTCTCCAAAGAGTGCAATGGCAAAAAAAAAAAGTTTCTCATTCTTTAAATATCTGCTGACTGGTAGACAGGAATGGAATTACTCCGGCCACTCTGACAGTCTGCAGAGAGACATTCTATCCATTGAGTGCTTTTCTCTAGACTATATGGGCCATAATTTTATAGATTCCTTTAAGGGCACACTCTTCAGAAATCCTTTTATATATACAGTAGTGCCTTGAGTACTTAGAGGCATACATTCTACACCATTGCAAAAATGAATTGAAAGGTACCCACACACCAGATCCCTCAGTCTCTCTGCAAAGAGAATGTGTTAGGTATGTTCATGCAGAAATTTCAAAGGATTCAACAGCCATACAAATGCAGTGGGCAGTGAATCCAGTCTTGTCTCCTTTGTAAGTCACACCAGGGGAGGTTTAGGTTGGATATTAGGAAGAATTTCTTCAAAGAAAGGGTGATTAGACATTGGAATGAGCTGCCCAGACGTGTTTAAGGAAAGACTGGATGTGGCACCCCGTGCCATGATCTCATTGACATGGTGGTGTTTGGTCACAGGTTGGACTCAACAATCTCAGAGGTCTTTTCCAATCTAATTGACCCTGGGATTCTGCACTTTTTCTGTACACAAATGGGAAGACCCATTTGCACCACATGTGCTGAGCCTGTGGCTACACCAAGAAGACATGGTTTACTTTCTACAAGATGGCCAAGACTCAAATCACCTTGCCCTTCCTGTGCCCTGACAGCATGTCACAGCACCAGACTCACCATCAGCCCAGAGGCACTGTCAGTGTCCACTGGCACTGCCCTTACTTCCCCTGTGCAAAACTGGCTGCTACAGCCAAAGCAAACCCTTACAGGGTATATATGGCATTCTCAAGAGTCCCCTTTGGAGTTAACAGTCCACTGGTTTCAGCTAGAGAGTATGTATAAAAACCTGATATTTATTCTCAGGGACTTCTATATTTTTTTTAATAGCTCTTTGGTGAGTTTAGGATTTATGTCTTCTAGTGCCTCTGAGAGGCTGACATGCACATTTTCTCAGGTCACTCCTTGGGGATACACTACATATATTTTTCTGTGACATATAATGAACAATTAGTTCAAATGCATCTATTATGGCTGTAGGAAAATGTGAAATGAACTACTGCTTTTGCAAAATTCCTAGCTTCTAAAATTAGTACTTTAGAAAGGAAAGATTCTGACATGCATCGCACTTAGAACACCACTCATGCTGGCATTATTATTGAATCTCTAGACAGCACTGTCCCATGCGAATTCAAGGCAAACCTTCTATGCTGTTTATCTCTGTCCTGAAGCTGTGCAGCTTCTTGCTTCTGCGACTCCAACTCAGCACTGAGTAGCTCCATTGTGTCCTTCAAAAGTAAATTTTCTTTCTTGAGTTCAGAAATTTCACTCTGACATTTTTCCAGTTCATCATGAAGAGATCTGATCTGGCTTTGGCTACTTCCTTCCTAAGAAAAAGGCCAAATTTAGTTATTCACAGCCTCTTATTTTTAATGTTAACATCTTCCTGGAATGCATGCATTAAATTTTTGTGATCTGATTTTTCAATTATATGTGCCGTGCTATATATGTGCAAGTCGAAAATATTCTATAGTCTCCACAGGATTTATTTTATTGTAACATTAATTCATTTACCTCTGTTGTAGTTTCTGATCTTTAACTGGAAAGAAAAAGCCTGCCCATAGGGAAAAAATTATAAACATTTAAAGTGGGACATAAAGAAAGAAAACCCATTCCATTTCTGGAAGAGACTGCATACTTTTATTATTGCTGGAGACAGAAATTTGATACTCTTGCTTTTGCTAAACACAACATGGCAATAAATTACAAACTGGTCTCTCACCTGTTGCTTCTTCAGTGTCCTCACACTCCTCAGCTCCATTTGAAGTTCTTCTATTTGTTTCTTTAGGTTCGTGCACAATGTCTGTTGCTCAGAGAGTTCCATCCTTAGAGATCCTAGTAACAGTCAGACAGACAATCGTTTAGGCAGTCAGAGGCCAGCTGGATGGAGAAGGCAGATACAGGGAATGTAGATGAAAACATTAATACATTACATGTTGCTTTGTTCCTCAACTCCTTCCCCATTAAGCATAATGGCCGCCTATTACTGGAGAGGTAACTCAGCTGAGCAATAGTAAGATGGTATGGAGCTACAACAGCAGTGATTCAATGTCACAGTCACAGAGGTAATTCTGTGGCAGGTGTATTGCAGACTACATCATCACAATTGTTTCTTCTAATCTTGAACTTTACTGGAGCACCCCTCAGCTTCCCTGTTAATTCCACTGGTGTTTTATAGAGGGCCATAAGGCAGACTGAGGAGAGCTCTGGTTGCGTTAGAGAAGTGCAACACTTTTGGAAGCTCGTCTGTCATATACTGCAACTTTTGTGTATATTAGGTACAAGTTTTGGGATGGATGAAGTACAAGAAGAAAGAAGTTTTTATCCCTGTTGTCTCCCTACAATTTTTCTTGAAGAAGAGAATCTATCTATTGAATGTATAAACTTTAGAGAGCAAGAAATCTTTCTAGCAATTTTTAATTACTAGTGGAAAAAAAACCAAGAATAAAATTCAGTTTGTACTTAAAGTACTTTCAAATTATTCTTTATTTAATTAAAAAACATATTATAGATGAGCTTTAATAACTTGAGATTAAACCTGGAGGTATTACACATCTTCCTAGTGCAGTGTTTTGTCTGGTTCTAAACAGTTTAGGGCACTTTTGAAACTGACTGAACAGTACATAGGGGGCAACTGATCTCCACTGCTGAACTCAATAGAACAGACTTGAAGCACATATCATAATTCATCTCAACATAGAAAAAAAGAGTAAAGTCATATCAACTAGTTATAATTTTCGATCTAATATGCCTGATAATACATATTTGAGTGTTGTACACCAGACTACTCTCTCAGCAACATTTTGCTGCTGACAATTGAGGGCTTGGTTAACAAAGAATATTAAGTTTATATTGTTGAAATTGCAGGGTATGAAAAAGGAGATTAACAAAGACCTGACTTCCCAGAAGATGGAAAAGAAAATGAATGGGATGAAAGTCAGTGATTCTCAGCATATATATAACCAAGCAGTAGGAACTGTGCATGACATGAGACACTATACCTAGCAACAGGGTTTGCTGCTTCTGTAACTGCTCAAGTTCATCATGTAATTCTTTCTTTGCTTTCTCTTCCAAGGTTTGTATTTCCAGCCTATGAGACTGATGTTGGATCTTGAAAGTCTCATTAAATTCCTTTTTCAAACGTTCTTCTGCCTCCTGTAAGCAAAAGTCCCCCCAGAAAACAAAGTAGTTGGAGCCTATTTATCAGCTTGTTGTTTTACTTGTAATGCTGGGATGAATCTGGCCTTTCATTGTAGAACTTTAATTTTCATCACCACTTTACAGGACACTTTATCAATGCAAGCATAAAAATGAGCTGAAGTTAAAAATTAACATTTAATAGATACAAGATAAATTATCAGGGTATCGCCTCTTAGATTTGTTGTGCACGATGAAATAATAACACCAACATCTTTGCACTATTTGACACTAGAAAGAAAGTTTTATTATTCGACATACAAAGCCTCCCACGTTTGACCTGTTTGTCATTATTTATCACAGTGTGTCAGACAAAGGCTTCTATCTTTCCTTGTATCACTCTTGGGTCACGCTTCCACTGTCATTAGAAGTACTGCTGATACATTGTAAATGATGGAGCAGTTGCTCTGTAGTGGCTCTGAAAGCAAACTCCTGTCCTCAGTTTCATTCTTACCAACTCACTGCCTTCAGCTTGGTTTTGTCAAAACTGGAATCTTATTTGGAATACATAAATAAGATATTAAATTCTACGTAGGGTGGTTTTATTATCTATGTTTCATAAGGTTCTCTAAGCTGTGAGAACCAACAGGGACATCTGAACTCCATGCCACAATCACATGTACATTTTTCAAGTTAATTTTTTCTCAGACAGCAACAGTCTTTAGAACTTCAGTATATTGCATTAACATTTTGTCACAGAAATCAATCCACTTGAACCTTTAAAAGCCTTGGTTATCCACTTACTGAATTGATTTCTTGAAGGTATATAAGGCAATACACATCACTATACATATCTATTATACTACTTAAGTATGTATAAATTAATAATGGATGAAAAATAATAAAACTGAGTCCTGTTACTAATACACTCAGGAGTTCCCTTGTATTTCTGAAGCAGGTTCACAGATAAAGGAGCTTGTATTCATTGCAGCCTAAGTGTATGGTATATTATATTCACACTGTGGCCTAACTTAAAATGTTAAAATAATAAAAAAACCCCCAAAAACCTCACAAGCCACCAACCAACCCCTTCCAGCCTGATGATGAGGAGGTTTCAAAATCACAGAATAATTCATTATGTGCAACAATGGCAACTCATCATTAACCTAATTGGAGGTAACTGAGTTTTGATAATTGGCTCTCACATAGATGGTTTATCTCATAAATATATACTTTTTTTTTTTTACATTAGTATGTAGTAAACTGACCTTGAGTTCCTGATTCTTGCTTTTCTCCAACATTTTTAAGACTTTTTGATGTGATGCCTCCAACTGCAGTTTAACATTTTGGTTTTCTTTAACGGTGTTTTGAAGATCCTGCAAAAGCTTCTCTTTTTCTTTGTTGGCCTGTAGATTATGTTTCTTCAGTGACTCCTTGAAATTATTTGCTTGTTGTTCTAATATTTGCTTCAGCTGAGCCACCTTCAAGAAAAGTACATCAGCAGGATAGGATTAATGACTGCATTCACAATGGAGAGGAATTATGTAAAGTTGAGTACATTTTATGAGCTTGTGTTGCTCTATGAAAAAATAGCAAGATGCTTGTTTTGTGCAAGGAGCCATTTTTTCAGTGAAGAATGACAACCTTTTTGCATATACTGTCTGTTGCTCATCAAGTACTTTTTAAAAATTTCAAATCATCTCCATCTCATACATGCATTCCACAGTTCAATTTGCACAATAATATGGCACAAACCAGAAGGCAGGCCTAAGGCTCTGCTGAAGCTATCCAACAAAATTGATGCATTTCATTTGAAAGAGCACCTAGCTTCATCTGCCTCAGGCTGAGTTTAAGTTCACTATTATCCAGTCGTTCCGTGGCTTCCTCCATTATGTCATCCAATTAAACACACACAAAAATATTTGCCTGATCAAGCTAGTGAAGAATAATTACCAAATACTATTCATAATGAAAAACATTTATTATCTTTAACATATCTGTGTAATGGGATCTGTCTGTGGCCTGGATACACTCCAAGAATAGGCAGATGCCAGAGCCACTTGCCAATAATACTTTTGTTTCAAAACCTGATGAAATTTTTTTTATTACTTTTTAAAAAAATATGTGCTAAATCATAAGATTTAATCAAAGGGGCACTTTGGCTTCTGGTTACAGGCAAAAAAACTACTTTGTCTTCACACCTATTGAACTCAAGCCAATGTTTTCCTATATAAAGAAAGGAAACACTGAAGTTTTTAGGTACTGCAGTTCCTTATTAAATTAACCTTTGATGTGAAACACTTAATGCTGTACAGTCCCTCGTATCAGCTGACACAATATGCATTAGCACACTACACGCAAGTATGCTTTTTTTTTTTTGAGCTTCCTGAAAATAGTGATTGAAAAGAATGTGCCAGAAGACCAGAAGAATGGGCTGTATATTTTATAATAGAAAAATTTGAAACAGCAAAAATGTTACTCGGAATACTTCTTAAGCAAATTAGTCATCTAGGCAGGAGCGATGAAAAGAGGCCTATATAAACTTCAGCTGTGGTCACAACATTATAAACTTCCCCAACTCTTCACGGACAATTAATGGCCCAAAGCACTTCTAACATGAAACAAAAGATCATACTAACTAGAAATAGGCTAAGCCAGGAACACAATGTAGTAAGAAATCAGATGGAGAAGTAGTTTTAAAACCATTATTTTTCAGTGATTAAGGGGAAAAACCCTACAGAAATGTATCAGGCATACAAACACATTCTTTCTTATGAATCTTGCTACTTCTAACATATTAGAGGTTAAGAAACAAACATTTCCATCCTATCAGGTTTCCTCCTCTTGTCTTGCAATTAAAAAGACTTTCAAATCCACCAGTGAAAATTCTTATCTGGAATGTTTTGCAGTGCCCAAGAATTTTTTTGAGCTTTCTGACTTCTAAACAGATAGCCAGACCCTCAATTTGCTTAAGTTGGTATAGCAGCGCTTCAGCCAATGAAACTATGCCAACTCACATCAGTTCAGAATCTATTGGGATGCTTTCATTATTAAGAAACCAGCAACAATGTGGGATTTTGTGTTTTATAATGTGTTCCTGCTGCAAAACAAAAGTTTGTGAAAAAACCTGTACTTTAATACCATTATTAATTCACTTTTATCCACCAGAATTGCATAAAGCGATGCTAGAAACATTACCTAGCCACTGTATAAACGCAAGGCAACAGTATCTTTTTAGGCTCTGCTGAATTCTTTCCAAATTCCAGGGTTATGTTTGCACTTGACCTTTCCTACAACAGCTGATTTTGCATCCCACTGTCTTCCAAGTAAAGAAAAAATATACAACTATTACTAAAAGATGGCTAATAAGTTTTGAAACATTTCAAAAGTCTTTCAAATGTCATTCGTTTCTGACCATTACTGTCCTCCTGGATTGGACAGCTTGATTCTTTTGAAGAAGTACTTCTCAGACTTTGATAGCCCAAGGATAAAAATACTGGGCAAGCATAAGGCTGCAAATGCCATCACAGTTGGCTCACCCATCTGACTTCTGCTTTGGCTATTTAATTCACTGTGCTTGTAAGCACATTTTCTCAGCGTATTGCTAAGGGATGGATTTAATACAAAAGACTCAAAATTGTCTTTCCGTATAGTATAGAAAAGCCACTGCAACTCAGAATTTGTTGTGATTCAAAATAAGGCACCTGGATGCTACAGGGTTTTACTCCCACTATGAAGCTATTACATCATAATAGTAATATGGCATAAGAAGTAACAACAAAATAAAGAAATCGTATTTTACTGGCTTTTTAGGCTTATTTCAGAGTTACTTCAAATAAGTTCACAGTAAACAATATTTCTAAACTTGTGGCAATTCCTGACCAGAGGGAACAGTGTGAACACAGTCTTCGGCTGCTATCTGGTGGTATCTCCAAGATCCATAAAAACTCTGGGCATTGCTTTTGTTCAAAGATGTATCATGACAAGCTGATATCTGCACTTCCATTTTATGTATCTTCTAATTCCAGAACAGAACAGAATAATAGAATATTCTGAGTTGGAAAAGACCCACAAGGATCATAGATGTCCAACTCCTGGCCCTGCACAGTACCATCCCTTGGAGTCACACCATGTGCCTGAGAGCATTGGCTAAACACTCCTTGAACTCTGTCAGGTTTGATGCTGTGAACACTTCCTTAGGGAGACTGTTCCAGTGCCCAACCACCCTCTAGGAGAAAAACCTTTCTCTAATATCCAACCTAAATCTCCCCTGACACAACTTCAGGCCATTCCCTTGGGTCCTGTCACTGGTCACCAGAGAGAAGAGATCAATGTTTGCACCTCCACTTCCCCTCATGAGGAAGTTCTGGACTGCAATGAGGTGTCCCCTCAGTCTCCGCTTCTCCAGGCTGAACAGACCAAGTGACCTCAGCCGCTCTTCATAAGGCTTCCTCTCAAGACCCTTCACCAGCTCCATAGCCATCCTTTGGATGCTTTCTAATAGTTTTATATCTTTAATATATTGTGGCGCCAAGATCCTTTAACGCACGCTGAAGAGATCCTGTAGTGCAAAAGCAAGGAACTGGAGGGCCCTAATGAATTAGCATTCAACCCATACAGGATCTCACATCCTTCCTTCCAAATGTCCAAACAGAGGCAAGTCTGATTTCTTTATCCACAAAAATCTTATTAATACAGAAATGCTGCCACTTTGAAGTGCAACCCCAGAGAGATGAAATGACCATGCTTCTGTCTACTGTGCATAGTACTCCAGCTATGTCAGCCCAACCAAAAACGGGCCTTAGGCAGCCAAGGAAGCTATATTTAGATCTGAAATTGTATCCAGGTTAGAACTGGATTAGTAACAGCACGTTGCCTAACCTCTGAGGCGGAAGCTCTGGGCTGAGCCATTGCAAAGGTTTCCAGATGGGAAACATGCCCTCAGTGAAACATAACGTTATATAGTAAATGGTGCTTTCTTGGCTGTGAATATTCATGTACCTATAGCAAGAAACTAGTACAAGTTGAAACTATTTCACTACCCTTGCAGTACTGACAAGTAATTAGCTCAGAAAGTAACTTTTGGAGTAATCAAGAAAAATGCAAAATTTCTCTTCAAATGGAGCATTTCCTCCTTTTTGAGAGCAGTTAGATTCTAAGATACACTAAGAAACATTTTATTGTATCTGTTCATATTTACCATGGCGTTGTGAACATAACATATGGCATGCTATGTACTATTTGATATTATTTATTTATGTTTATGTTTATAGTGGCAATAATTTCCCACCAGTCTTTGCTAATTTACTATGATCTTAGGATGCGAGTGGATGACCAGTTAGAAAACAGATTTCTTTCGTATTTTACTGTCTTGAACATGTGATTTCAAGAAAAGTAATTTGATGATCCACAACCTTTTTTTTCACATTTGCAAAACCTGAGGAATAAGTGCTTCATGTCATAAACCTTTCACTCTGAATAGGCCAACACGGGTTGGATTGACCCGAAATTCTCTCAGAGAAGAATCTGTAGGAAACAGTGGCATGCAGAAATGTGTAATCAAAGTTAAAAACAGCCAGAAATTTCAGAACATTAAACTACACTTAAATTTCATATTTCTAAAACTGGGAAATAGATAGAATGTCAGAATGCCATGTTTGATAACAGAATGTATAAATATGTTTTACAGGAGAAATGAAAAAGCCCATGCTGTGCTCATAACTAGTACAGCTAGTATAGCACAGACGGGAGAAAAAACAGGTGTTGCATATTGTAAATGAGCACAACACATGCCCTGATTGCTGGAATATGCACACCAAGGGGTAGTAATGGCATGTGGGAAAGTGGAGACAATAAAGGGAGGACAACATTTTGTTTAGCCTCCTGATGAGCCTATCTGTCCTTTCTCTGTCTTTGAACACTCAACGAGCACTTATTATGGCCACTGAGAGTCTACAAATGTCAGCTGAAGAAGATCTAGGTCTTCAGCTTTTGCAGAGTTGTTGCCATGCAAGCTCCCACTGAACCTGAGGGAAGTGAAACTGGTTAGAATCAGTGAAGACACATCTCTATGCATCAAAAAAAAAAAAAAATCAGAAAGTTAACAGGAGCTGTAAGGAAGACTCTAATTTCACTTTGTCCTGTAAACAAACAAACAGTCAGAGTCACCCTGCAACCCTGATATAGCCAAACTCCTCACCTCAGCACATCTCCAAAGAGTAATATATGAAATAAATAGGCTTGTCAAAATCTTCATAGATATTTAGAAGTAGTTATTTCTGCTATTTCTATCTGGAGTCCTTGCATATTTTATTGAGTGATAGACACAACAAATAGTATTAAAATCTAATCCAGAATCTCTCAGATGGGATGAAAAAATGAAGAGACTTTTTATGACTGCATTACATTTATGCCCAGTTTACCTCAAGTGAAGAGTTTTGAAGTTTCCCATTTAGAATTTCTTTCTCTTTCTCTAGTTGCTTTAGTTCACACTCAGATTTTCTTTTAAATTCATCTAGCTGTGTCTGGAGATCCTAAAATTAAAAAAAAAAAAAAAAAAAAAAAAAAAAAAGAGGAGGAAATAGCTGGAAAAANAAAAGACAAGAGCATGCAATAGCTGGGACAAAACATGCAGCATGAAAAAGAACACGTTTCTTCTACGTTAACCTAGATAATACAGCAGTGTACACAATAGTACACGCTACTGTTTTTTAATGTTACTCGTGTTATTCAATTTAAAATGTATAAACAGTTTGGTATGGTTCTTTCTAATATTAGTGTGAGACAATACAGTTCACATAACCTTAATCTTCTACTGAAAGCTTCCTTAAGGTGTAAAACTGTACAGCATGACAAGTCAGACTGCTTTGCCTTGAGTGGTGTTAATGTTCAAAAATAATTTAGTATGCAAGAGTCACCCACAAGATCTGAAAAGTCCTAAATATACATTGGCCATATAAATAACAAGATGACTAATGGGCAATTAGTGGAAAAGAGAATCGAAGGAAGCAATATCTGATAGCATCCATAAAGAAAATCATGGTAAGGAAGCAAAAATAAAATAAAATAATAATAATAAAAAAGAGGATTATATAATCCCATTTTTCCTGGAAATATTTAAAAAATCAGTGACACCATCAGTTGCAAGACAGTGACCAAGAGCTTGTAGCAATAGTTCATAGCAAGTTATAGCAATTACTTATTGTAGAAAGACCAAATGTGCAACTTCTAGAAACTTTCTGAAGTGATATGCATTACAAGTTTATCAGTGTGCTTGCTCTTCCTATTTGTGCCAATTTGCTAACTCAAAAAACATTCTACCATGTCTTCAGACACCAAAAATGAAGGAAACAGTAAAAAAAAATTAACACCTCCCCCATCCTGTACAGCTCCTTCTCACACACCCCATCCTGTTTAAAACTTAGGCAGCAATTAAAGGATGGAATTAAACAGACACACAAATATTGCAGGGAAGGAATTAGCTTTAGTTTTGCCTGTAAAAAAGGGAGAGGATATAACAGTCTTTTTGATTAAAACCTGAAGATCAGGTGCAACAAGTTCAACTCTGTCAACTGACTTTCTTCTCTGTATCCTAATTTTTCTATCTTGAAAAATAGATATAATACTTCCTTAACAGCTGTTACAGGCCTTAGGTGAGTAACAGGATATAAACAGCATCAATAATGAAAAAAATGGTAAAATTTTATTTAAGTTTTACTAACTCAATATTTTTCTGATTAAATTAATATAAATCTCTAAGAAGATATTATTATAAGCAATAATATTTATTGCCTATAAATAATAAATGTCTACTACTATGTCTTTTTTGTCTAAAATATGAAGTGTTTGATACTTAAATTCAATCTGACTCACAGGAAGAGCTTCAGCCTGGCATAATTTTAAGCATACATGTACAAGCTAATAATAAGTAGAATACACTATATAAAAGGCAAAGTAATTTTTATAAGGCTTCACTAGTGTAACTATGTACCTTGAAGCACTGCATCTTCACATATTGATCAAAAGTGAGCCCTTCCACAAGCAGATAAAATCATTTACTCACCCAGGTTCGATTTTGAGAAATCAGATTTTATAAATGTATAAACTCCAGCAGTTCCATGGAAATTAATTCTTCTGACAAGCACTAAACACAATTCCTAGTCTCCAAGACTGGGCAGGTACTATGAAGCTCAACATTTAAGGACAGCAGCTGCTTGCTTTTTATGACTTCACAACTTGTCAGCAAGTGTTTGATTATTCTCAAGTAAATGTTGAACTCAGAAGGTTACAGCAGTGTTAACTGCAGAAAATGGGTAGAAGTTCATTCTAAGCACCAAGAAGGGTCTAAAAACCACTTGACCAGCAGTCTGATTGTCCCGTTCTCCAAACTGCTGAACTTAATCTTCTTTTTCTGTCTAGACGATCTTTGACAAACACACAAGTCCATTAGGAGTCAGAAACTAACTTCCCCCTTAGCTTACGCCCAAATCTGGCAAATCACTTGGACATGCACTAACTTGTGAGCTCCACTAATTGTTAAAGCACATGCTAAACACGTGTTTCAAGGTTATCCTCCATTTGAATAGAATTCAGCTCACGTTTAGGTTCCTACTGCACAGAAGCATTAGAGACTGCTAATTTCCTAAAGCCAAAGGATTCAGTCACAGACAGCAGCTCTGATGAAAGTGAAGTTCTTTGAAGAATCTCTTAAGGCAATTGCTGCTAATGCATATCAACAACAAAAATAACAGCTCAACCACTTAAAACACACTGAAAGAAAGGTATTGCTCAGGTAAGTAGCTTCAATCTACGAGAAGATGAGCATTCTTTCTGACTAAAGTTAAATAAGGACATATATGCATGTATTTGTAAATAGTTGCAATTTCATCGGTAACACATGCAGTCAGAATTAATTTACCAACACTTTGCAGAATTAGATCCTCTGCCTAAACAATGCAAAATATTGATTAAATCAATTTATCTGAGTATTTTGCAGAGCAATCCATGAAAATTTAAGTCAGAAATTGGAATAACACCCACAATACATTCTTCTTCAGGAAGGATCTTATATAACTCACTCCAACTGCCACATGCAAAGCATGCAAGGATAAGTATTGCTAAGAAGGTCATTTATCACATCGAAGATAAATTCACCTTCCTGTCTTTGGAGCTTTTCACAGAAATACATCAGTCTGACCTTTTTTTTTTTTTCCCAGATTTTTTTTTCTGTAGCAAGAAAATCCTGGCATTTTATGTTAATTCAAAGTGCCTACACTAAGCATAATTCAAATGATGATGCTGTGACCAATAAGATTAAAACCAGATGAATTAAAGCATCTATAAATAGAAGAACATTCCTACCTTCTGCATTTTTTTTCAGATTCTGTGAAGTTTTAGACTGGCCTGATTTTCTTTGTATCCTTCATTACACGATCTACCATCCCTTTTAACAGCTATTCCTTCAGATAAATCTTTTCCTTATGGTACTGATATTTGATTTTACAAAGAAAGTTCTCTCTTTTATTCATACCCTCCTTGTAAACAGCTACAGTTTCCATAGTCTACAAAACACACTAGATATATTGTATGAAAAAAAACCCTAGGGTAGAACTCTAGGGTCACAGTTGTCTATTTTGTAGTGAAAATGCTATTTAGGTGGTAATACTCCATCGAAAAATATTAGCTTTATTTTAGTTAAAAATGTAGAACTGTACTGATTCAGGATGGTAAGCCTCTTCTGCAGTCTAGGAATGATTTGGTGTTTTTTCCTGTTCTGGTTTGAGCTTGAGTGTGTAACTCACTTCCAACCAAGCAGGCTCCCTGAAGGACAACCTTAGTCCTGTGAAAAAGTACAGCAGGCGATTTGCTGACTCTGATGCCAAGTCTAATCTCCCTGAATGGTAGCATAACAATAGTTTAAGAGAACGAAAAAGAATAGAAAAGATTCAGGGCTGAACAACTGCTTAAAGGGAGATACTGTACAGAGGGTACTCTCAGGATACACACATTCCTCATTTTACTGAGTTTATTCCTGGTATCATTTCTGCACAGCTTTTCAGAATAACTCTTTTCTATATTTAAAGAGAAATAAATCAGTATTCCAACTAGACGTCAACAGAGAAAGTCTGCCTTAGACATTGATCTCTTTAAAGCTTTGCTTACAGAAGCAGTTGAACACCATGCCCTGGTCTAGGCCAAGGATGTCTGTAACTCCTTTGCTGTCTTTGCAGCAACTCACGTACTTCAGGTTACGAACACAAGTCAGCGTTCCACTGAATGAGCTCAGAGATCTGCGAATCTCACAGGATTGACTCCTGTACAATAAAGCCATTAATCCTAAAAGAAAAACTACATTGATTTCAGTACTTTTGGTATGCCATGTCTTTGAATATTTGAGAGCAAACCACCTGTTAAAGCTCTTGCACATCTTCAGAGTGGCTCTTTTTCTGACTCTCTTTGGTACGAGTCATTTGCTGCAGCTGTGTTATTTGATGTTTCAGTTCATCTACTCTATTAACAGCTTTGCTTTGGGAATTCAACATAGTTTCCATATCTTCTGTAGTACCAAAATTTACATTTCAAGTAGCATAAATAACTTGCGGAATTTCCAATATCAGTGACTACTAACATGGGAAGTACTTTAGAATGACATTAATGAGTGTCTTACCTGCCTTATGCAGGATTTCCTTGTCTTGATGTGAATTTTTCTCTTTGACTACACTTAGATCTTCTTCCTCTTTTTTCACTACACATTTTGATCCCAGCATTTCTTGCTGTGTTCACTTAAGCTACACTTCCAAATCCTAAAATATGCATGACATTACTTTCACGTTTATTACATTTGCAATTTTCTTGTAATAAGAAATAAATGGTCATTTTCTCTCTTGGTGTTCCATGATATAAATCAACTACAGAGCTGGTTTAAATGCATTTTTTGCTCTTCCATACCCTTGAACTGTCTCTGCTGCCAGAATATTTGTGATGTGGAGCCCTTCTCTCACATGTAGTTGATATCTTTGTAAAGTGAATACTCATCAATATTTACCATCTAAAAGATGTCTGAGATTATCCTAAACTTGAAACAGGTTATACTTCTATTAATTTCATGACAACTTATGCCAAAAGTTAATGAATATTAGTTAGGCTTTTTTACAGTTGCTGAAATACAACAGTTTGTAACATAATCCATTATACAGATGCCTAAACTCAGAAAAAAATGGGTCCTACAGACTTTGCTAGGAGTTGTCTTTCCATAACTAAAAGAAAACATTTGAACCATATTTAATGTTCTGTTTCTGAAGGTTCTAGTTTCAGTTTCAGATGTCTAGCATAATACTGCAATACTCACTCAGACAAAATTGCCATTTGTTCTTATACAAATGTCAAGTAAAACCTGAGGGTTAAAACTAACTTGTATTTAACACTCTCAGTAGCTCAAAACTTCAAGGTAAGCTTGTTACTTTTACCTCTGGCATATATACCAGAATTCTTCCAAAACTAGACTGAACAGATCAGACTTAATGACTTGTCAACCTTTGTATTCTCCTTTCTACAGTAATAATAATAAATGTGCACTTATGTAATGCCTTTCATCTAAAGGTCTCAAATGTCTTGGCACGCACTAAGGAGAAAACAAGAAAATTCATCTTGTTGAAACAACAGTCCTTTCACCTTTCAAGCCTTATAATAGCTTTTTCTGCTAGTATTTACCAATGCTCAAAGGTATTTCTGATTAACAAGATGTTTCTATGTCCCTGTCTGCCATTGTCCACAGAAGTCTGAAAAAAAATTATTTAATGGTGGCATAAGAAATAGTCAATTTAGAAAGGAGAAACTTCTATTTTTTTTATTTAAACTGTAAAGAAACAGAAAATAACATCATGTCTAACTCTTTTCCTCCTTCCAGATTTATCTTAGTCTGAGGGTATCTCTTCAAAGATTCAAGGCAATATGCTCCAGTGGTATGTAAATCAGCCTCATTCCACAGACTTAGAGGATTTGAAATGTACGAGTTCAGCTTATGCCCTTCAGAAAATATTTCAGTTTTATCCAGCTGATACTCAATTTAGAAAATAAGTTGCTAATGACACCACCCTCTTATTTCCACTTCCTATCATATTTTACATTATTTATTCCTAAATTGCTGCATTTCTTATACAATAAATCAGAAGAGTAAACCATGCGCATAAATTTTCATGTGTTTATTCTTCATTTTCCCTGAATGTTACCTGAAGTACCCACAAAAAAAATATCAAAATCTTCATTTCTTTCTTCCCCTCTAACGCCTCCAACTTCTACAGAGGCAGGATACTTTTTAGTATTGAAACAGGTATTACAGATCGACTCAATTTAAAAGAAGGTTTATATGCATCTCTGCCATTCATTGTATCTTCTCCACTTTTTTATAAAAGATAGAGGTTGTTCTGCTACAGATCTACACACTGAGATAATGAAATCTGAATAATGTTGGGGAAGGTGTATTCAATTCATCCTCTGATCTTGTAAAACAAAGAGGCAGTGACTGTACTGAAGGCTGAACTCCCTCTAAGAATATCCTCAAAGAAGTAGCTCAGAACTCTGCATCATCAGCAAAATGATAGTGGCAAGCAAGATGTGAAGGCAGATGGTGAAAACAGTTAAGAGCTGTCTTGGAAGGACACAGCTGACTGGACTGACCCTGCTTTCTGCAGAATTCTGGGGCTCTCTTCCTCTAAAGGAAGTAAATCTTCTTTCCCATTAGGGAACAATTTTTGTTATTCTTTAATACTCCAAGTCTAGAACTTCAAGGTGTTTTCTTATCTAATATGCAAGATTGCTGTCATAGGGCTGGGGGCATGTCTGGTAGGTGAGTTTATGTGATGTAAAGGACCAAAAGTATCAGAAGGAAGTTGAGCTGTTGAGCACAGAGCATGGCTGGGTGCTTGAATTTCAGTACTGTTCATCAGCATCTCTCCTGCATTCTGACCTTATGTACCAAAAGCAGCTGTTTGGCAGATTGCCCATGACATGCCAACCTCTGAAACTGCTCTGACACATGATGCAACCAGGAAGGGTCTGCAGAGCTGTGCTGTAAATGTATGAGATACGCAGCAGTGAGGGTGGGCAGGCAAAGTGCAAGATGAGAACTGATGGCGGAAGTCTCCTGGCTCAGCACATAAAACTTCGCAAGTGTAAAGGACACTTCATTAAATGGCACTCGGTACAAGCCACTGCTGCAAGAGTCATACAAAGCACTTGATTCCTAAACTGCCAGCTCAGGTCTCTTATCTAACCCTGTTCATATCCATGCACTGAGCTACTGCCAACAACAAGGAAAAAGGAGAATGTGCTCTGTAAACACTCATTGGTAGCAGTGGTGCCTGCTTGCTGTTCTCGTCACATTTCTGGGCAGGAAAGGTAAAATTCTGTTCAGCCAACAGATAAATTTAACCTCATTCCTCCCTTAAGGAATACAAAGTCTAGTGTTCAAAGTGTTCTCCTAATGAGTTACTAATCATCTTAACTCTTTAAAGCTGTCAGCATTATATCGCTCCTATTTCCATTCTAAGCTTCTAAAAGTGCTTTACTGCTTCAAGAGCATTTGAATCAACATGATATCTAAAAGACCCTCCTCTCCCAAATTTTAAAGAACTGTTAATGTTCACTTTCTCAGTCAGAGATAGGGATTACAGTCTCATACTCTACCTGTATTCTCTCCTTCAGCTTCTGGGAATGCTTCTTCCTCTCATTTATCTTCTGGCTTTTCTCCTCTAGGTCTGCTTCCAGCTTCTTTACCTGCTGCAGCAAAAAACCTTCCTCAGTCTCTGAGCTCTTCTTTTGCTCTGTTTCTCTTTGCTGACAGTTTGTTTCTATCACAGATTGCTGCATATCTTTTTTAAAAGTCTCTTTTCCTGTCTCATAAGGGGCTTGCAGTTTGCTTGTTTTCTGAGTATATTCTGCAGTTGCTTTCTGGTTCTCGCTCTTCAAGTTTTCCATCTCATTTATTACAGTGTGTCTTTCCACACTACATTTTTCATCTAAATTTACTTTTTTATCTAGATTTTCTCTTCTAAATGCTTTGCATACATTTAGCAGTCCATCAAACTCCTGATTTAAATGTAGAAGTTTGTTTTCAAAGCCTGCATTGGTTTCTACTGTGTCTGTAGAAAGGCCCGTCTGTGCTTGTTTCACTTCTGTTCTTGACTCCTTCTCTTCTGCTTGCTTTTTATACAATATTAACTCTGCCAAGGCCTCTTCCTTCAATCTCTTGTGTTGTGCTACTGAAATTTCAAGGGCTTGAATATGCCTTCTCAGCGACTGTTCTTCTTCAGCTTTGCTTTTACACTGGAGGATAGTTTCTTTTGTCTCAGCAAGAATATTCTGAATTTCTTCTTCATGAGCCTCTCTCAGAGCCTGTATACTGTCCTCATGTTCATCATTCTTAGTGTTCAGGGCATATATCACCTATCAAACAAGAAAAACAGAAAAGTAAAGTATCTTGTGAACAGTAGCCATTAATCCGGTTACTGTATTTATCAAGGTGTTAAACACTAAAAGAGAATTACTGCTATAGATTAATAATTTTTTGGTGGTGGTGGCTCTTTGTGTTGTTTTGAGGTTTTTTTTCCACTAGGAACAGAAGGGACAATTATAAACTGCAAAACCTTATCAGAAAGGAAGACAATACTGTGACAAACAATTTTTTTTTTTCACTTTTTGTCAGAAATTTCTTTTTTTATTCTAGGTAAGCTGTCACTTCATGTCACTAGCTTGATCTCTAACACAAGGAAGGAAGCTGGGTCCTTTCTCTAGCTAACTGACATCTTATTTGAAGTCCAGTTCATCTGACCTTCAGTGCAGCAGGACTACTAAAGGCCATATTGCCTTTAGCATGACAAAGTGCTGGGGAGCAGTAGTGGCAAATCCGAACAGTGAAACCTGAGGTCCTTACATCCAGTTCAGTGGACCAAAACCACTTTGTGATGTAAATGAAAGTATGAAAACCGGATTAAATTCTGCACTCCTGGCTCCAGTCAAAACATTGTGGAAGATGCACTCCTGGAAGTCACATTCCTTACAAGATAGTTTGGTCAGCCTTTCAGGGTAGGTATTACCCTACTGCAAGCATCTTTTGGCTTGATTCTGAGACGTGTTCGGCAACGTGTGTCAGGGTTTCTTCCCTCATCATTTCAGTAACAACTATAAATCTCAAAACAGCTTTTAGCAGATTCAGGTGACTCTCTGGTGACAATAAGTAATTTTTCCAAACAACTGATTTAAACCCTTTAATGCTTTATTTTCTATTACAAAATGCAGAATAATAATTCTCATGACTGTAAGACATTATTACCCTAAGCAGGCTTCAGCTGTTACCATAACAAACACCAAATATCTCTCACAGAAGCTGTTGTACAAGCACCCTACTATTGTTTCGAAAAGAAAATGCTATTAGAAGCCCACAGTAACCTGAAACGAAGAGTAAATGCCCACATTAAATTTACAGGACGGCTACATATAATTGCACAACAGAGTAACTGCCTTGAAAAGACACATGCTTGTCTTTTCAGACCTCCACTAGGACATATGGGGGCTAATCCAGTTTCTACTGGACATAGATAACTGACTCAAGGAGAACAACACATTATGTATGAAGGTTTCCCACTTGCTTGGTTGGTTAGGGTTTTTTAGGTGTAAATTACTGCTCTAAAAAACTAAGTTTGGAAGTCGTACACAAGTTTTGACAGCTATTTTCAGTCTGGCCTGAGCCCACAGAAGTTAATCAAAACATTCCTAGACAATGTTTGAGAAAATCAGAGCCTTAAATAAATAGACAAATAAATAAATACAGAAATAAGATCACAATTAATTCCTTAATTACACTAGAATTGTGGCCTGTAATCTTCAAGCCTTCATCAGGGCAAGTCTCAATTTAGAGTCCAGAAAGTGTCTTGACCAGAATAAGTGTCACAAGCCTGCAATGTGTTAAATAAGTCCCAAAGATGTCTTCAGAATTACTGAATTTGCTTATCTATGTCCAAGCACTTTTTGTACTATCTGTATATTAATAACATATTGAATTTCAATCAACCATAAATTTGAAAGCAAACACACAAATACATCTTGTGCATAGTCAGCTTCCTCCCTGGCAGTAATGAATTAGGTACAGAAGCCTTAAAAAGTCACAAATGCAAAACATGGTCTGAATGTATTTCTCGATAAACATTTGAAAAAATGGAATAACAGCATCATATTTCAGAAGAATATCAGACAAGAAGTTATTGCCTACATTTAGATAGGTATATTTTGGGGCCTTAGATTACAAGCCATTAATTCTTTTCTCTTATTTTTAACCATTTTCCTTTGAAACGGAAATAGTTACAGTATACTGAGCAGATTTCTTCATCTCACTAGCTAAAATCATTCCATGAACAGTTCTTATCTATTTAAGAGACAGACATTAAAACTCCAAGAAGATTATTCTTGCCCACATTTTCCACATTGAATGACCAGTAATTAGGTTGGGCAACTCTTCAGTCAACTAGGGCAGATCCTGATGATCATATTTCTGTATTTCATTCCACCAGCAAAACAGAAATTAACTTCCAGCCTTTGTGACTCAGACTTTCACTCAATGATAAATGTATCTAGTAAATCACCATGGCCTGTCTCATGCTGTGTTGTGTTAATGATTCCTCTAAAATCTGACTTAATTATACAGGTTTCCCAAATTCCACTAAGCATTAGACTACCACCAGCACCTTGAGTGAGTTATCTAAAACAGTGGAAGAAACTGGCCTCCCTGTCCCATCTATTAATCCTACATTTCTGTTCAATAGTGGCTAGAACCACAGTGAAGCATTTTGATTTGCATGCCCTTAAATTTAATCTTCAAGCCTGAGAGCTGAAACTGACTCGTCTATATCTTAACCTTCTTAAAAGATTTAATTTTTTGACGGCTACTGCTCTGTACTTTATGAAATTTAAACCCTTCACAGGTGCCTTTCACTCCCTACTGAACATAGCTACTATATTCCTATTCCAGATACCTCATTTTGAAGACCAGAGTTATATGAGATGAATCCAGTGCTTTGTGTGCTGAAAGGAAAAATACTGAAAAATTATTTCAGACCTGTACATTGTGAGTGTACAGTAATGTGGTATAAATCCCTTAACAGTTGTGTTGATAAACAGCTTTTAAAAAGCAGCTCTAAAACTGATCATTTGACAGTACAAGCAGAATAGCTTTCAAATGAAAAGAGCACATCATTGCTATTGGGGTCACTATCATAATACCAATGGCTTCCGCCTCCTTACAGTTCTCCAAGAC
Organism: Cnemophilus loriae; assembly: GCA_013397755.1. Classification (NCBI taxonomy): domain Eukaryota; kingdom Metazoa; phylum Chordata; class Aves; order Passeriformes; family Corvidae; genus Cnemophilus; species Cnemophilus loriae. The sequence goes on from VZTF01006691.1 coordinate 1,011,507, forward strand.
CAAACCGATTGGGAAACACTGTACCTAATCTATAGCACCTGAGTGTTGTATGGCAGGTTGGTAAAAACACTATTACACACATACACTTGAATATTAACAGTGCAGTGAATGCGAATACATCTTTTTTGTCCTATTTTATCCTTCAAATGCTGTAATTCTAAATAGAATTTCCTTTCTCATTTTCCTCATGGTGACATAAAATAACAAATAAAAAATGAAAAAAAAAAGAAAAAGAAAATATTCAACTGCACCTTAACAGTGAAGACAGAGTCAAAGCATTTAAACCAAAAATGACTCTTTCTACAGTATTGTGAAATACTATTCTTAGAGGAACCTGACTATCATAATGAAAAAAATATCCCACAGGTTTGCCTTATCTAGAGATTCACAGTACAAGAGGGCAAGTTGATCTTAAGTTCTTCAAATTTGACTACACAGAATCACCAGGTTGGAAGAGACCTCTAAGATCATTGAGTCCAATATGTCGCCCCTTTTCCTACACGTACCATGTATTACAGTCAGTCCAAAGAATACAATGAAATACTAAAATGTATCAGGAAAGCATAAGCATAAAATGTCTACAGGTTTCTAATATATTTTGGCACATTTTTTTACTCTTTCTGCCACTCCCTTTGTTTCCTCCCCCTTCAGTTTAAATTTAATACAAGAAAATAACACAGGTACATTTATTTGGTCCCATTTTTTACCTTTTTATTTTTCTGCTTGGTGTAGTGTAATACTGAACACAGAAAATGGTAGTTTAGTGGTTTATGTATTGGCACCCAATCTCTCACGTGTGATCTAACATAAAATGAGCTCTGGCCGAAATTTTACTAAAAAGACATCCAGCTGTCCCTTATTTGTATTTTACAGTTTCTAATAACCTAAACGGAATAATTGCCAGGCAACTTAAGAATTGGGAAAGTAAAACTATATTGCAAGAATATTTCCACAAGCAGAGCAGGTGTTTAAAAAGGCACTAATAATTTCAGCAAAGCAAAAATATGCTGTAGAATCACAAAAGTTAATTGGGAGTCCAATAAGTCTTGACCGCAATAAGTGTCACAAGTCTAATCTGTGTTGTATAAACCGCAAAAATGTCTCCAGAATTACTGAATTTGTTTGTCTGTGTCTAACCACTTATTGTGCTATCTGTAGATGAACAACGTCTTGAGCACCAATACTACATCCCAACAATTTCAGCAAAGCAAAAATATATTGTAGAATCACAGAAGTTAATTCTAGAAAGAGACTCCTCTGCTGGGAGAATCACAGACAGTTTATTGCTGAAATTTCTTCTGAAACCATTCAATAAAATCTACTCAACTTTAGTCCCTCCTCTTTACACTGGTCACAAATCCATCTACTACAACTGGTTGTAAGCAGTGCCTCCTCAGCATGGCAAGAAATAGGTCTTCCTAAACAGCTAAGGAAATATTAAAGGCTTCTCCAGATCTGACATGGAAATTCTGAGAGAAACTGGTTGTTCTGAAACACAGCTACCACAGAAGGAGGTCTGAGGAGGCCACTAGCATTTACTGCAAGGAAATGACTAGAGAAACCCTACACATTTCATTGTCAGGAAGATGTTTTCTGCATACGAGATGGGATTCATCTCACCTAGCATTGTCCGTTGCATCACCAGACACCTAATCCAGATTAGTCAAAGGAGAAAGACAGGTGCCTCCAAAGGACAATATTTCCCAATACAAGTGTCTAAATCAGGTGACAGAAGTGAAATTAATTGCTTCATGGGTTTATATCTTTTCTGCATACCCCACTCCCAGCTCTCCCTTCTGCAGAGCTGAGAGAGTCCCATGCAAAGGGCAAAAAGTTTCCATTCTCAGAGGCTGAAACTGATAAATTGTCTGTTCTCTGGGGTTTCTCTCCATCCTGCACTAATGTTGTTTATTTTTACTTCCAGATCATTACTCACTATGTGAAACAATGCAAGATCTAGCCTAGATCTTTGTAGCATCTGCCTCCCTACATTATAGTGTTGTAAATCTTTTCTACAGTTCCTGGCTCGTGTTGTATCTTATATGTCAAAACCCTTTTCTATGTAAATTTGAAATAATTTTTTAAAACTTAAATAGAAAACAAACTATTTTTTTGGTAGATTCTGTGTGCAATTAAGAGCTAGAATAAATAAAATCAGTCAGCATGACATTTACATGAAATACATTTCTACTTCTTTGTTATCCCTGAGGTGATTCTAATTCATCTTGAGCGTATTTATCAGGTTAAGCTGTATTCAAATGTTGTCAGAGGATCACATTATTTTTCAGTAAAAGCTAAATTAGGTAAATTTTCTGTCTACTAAAAACCACAGAACTAGATGAAAACACTTGAAAAGATTATGCTTAGGCACTGAAAAATCAATGTCAATTAATACATACACATGCAGGCAAGCAGAAAGGCCCATTTGATTTCAGAGCTCTTTCTCTTCACATGTAGCAACCTCTGTCTTGGTGAAATGCTTGCTTAAGTCCTTAACATCCCAAATATCCCCGTAAATCTTAGGCTATTACAGTCTTGGATGAGTTCAACTTTATCTTAGGAAGCTCTGTCAGATGTATAACATGCAAGAAGTAGAGGATCTGTCTGACACATTTATATCTATGTCCTCTGCCCATTGTTGTCACTGTCGACCAGGTGAATTTTTAGTATACAAGTGAAGTCACCAATTCTGTGTCAATAGAAGGAAAAGAAAAAAGACCTTATTTGCATGAAATTCACTGATAATTTAGCTCTGGTTTTTGTTATATATCAAGCTCTTCTAGGATATAAACCTATCTAAAACTCATAGAAGTTTGATCTCAATTATGCTTCAAAAATATGAGCTAAAGCATTTCATCAACCAGATTTAAATACAGTGGTGATAGAATTAATTTGCCAAAATAACACTCTATTTTATGAAATGTTTCATTACATCCCAGACTTCAAAGAACTTTGAAGAATCTAAATTGCAGACATATGTTCAGTGCTTTCAAAAGTTTTGTTTGGTTGTCTTTTTTTAAATGATTCTAGATATTTACCTGAAATTTTATGCTTCCAAAACACCTTCTGATTTGCAGATGACCATAAAGCAACATTGTCCAATTTTACAATAAATACAGTACCCAAAGAGACTTGTCAAGTAAGCTCTCACTTGATTCCCATCTTTCTGAGTATTTACTTTAAATATAGTAGAATTTGGAAGTCTCGCAAATATAAGTTGTAGAACTGTTGATTTAATTACAGCTCGAGGTGAAAGAGATTTTTCCCAAACAAATACATGGTTTTGTAGAGACAAATATTATAATTTATTTAAAACACACTGGAGCCCAAGTCAACATAGTGTTATGAAGCTAAAGGGCTACATAATAATATACATCATAATACAGCACTATTACTTATGCACCCAGGACATTTTTACACAAACATTTATAACAGTAAAATGGATTGAATACAGCCACTACCCACATTCCCATTTTAGGAACATATTCTTATTAAGCGTATGCTGGACACCTTCTGGGATTGTTTTAATGATCACAAAACCAAGAAAGTTTAACCACCATTTATCATCAGAAAAAGTGGAAGCAGTTTGCAAAGAGTGTAGTGGCAATGCACTGAGCTGCATTGCAATGTCCCGTACTCTACAGACAATTCATTATTTTCATGAAATACTAAGGTATGTCAGCATCTTAGGAAAAACATTTCAACATTGTAAAACATGTAAAAGTACTACCTAGAGTTCCTAACAGCCTTGTTATCAAATTCTAGTAGTTCTCCCTTGCTGAATGAAAAAAAGTGAAATAATCAATTGTAGTCTCATATTTACATTTAAAGGTAGCACTTCTATAACCCTTTAAGAGGGTTATATAGTTACAATCAGTCAGTGCATAGTCACAGCTGGATGCTGTAGCTTCCAAAATTAATTAAAACAGAAGACTTGTCTAGTAGTAACCTGTTTTAAGTTAAAACTGTATTTTAACTTCCTAAAAATGAAGTCAAAGTTCTGAATGACAGCCACATTAAAAACATAGTATCTTCCTTCAGAAGAATTTCACCCAGGTCATTAACTTCAGAAAAAAAGAAAAAAATCCCTATTTGAAAGCAGTCAGTCAGTTTGTACTTTCTTTATTAAATAAAGGCAATATTTCCTCAGTAACAGAGTTATGTGTGTTCTGCTGTCTCCAAGCTTTGGAAGACAAATGAATATACATTAAGTAAAATGCCAAGTTTGAACCAGCACAGCAAAGTTTGAGCTATTGTGCCCCACTGGGGTGTTGGATAAATTAACTCAGACTTGGTACCAAACTAAATACATTCACAGACTAAATACTTCACAAGCCAAAAAAAAAACCCCCAAGACTCACACGCCTATCTGTTCCTACTTAAAAGCACAGGTTAAGTAGTTTTCAGGACCAGACTAAAGACAGTCTGGTTGTGTACAGGTGGGAAAAACAGTGAGACACTTAACATGTTTAAGATGTGACTGTAGAGGTGGCAACAGAGGGAGTTCTACCTCAGTGTTACAGCGGTTTTAATAAAACATAGACACTCTTTTAACTAATGAGAATGTGACTGCTGGGGGCGGGGAGGGAGGGGGTGAACAACATGATACTTTATAGAAAAAAAGTATTTTATATACAATATTAGGTGCTGGAGTGTTCAAAGGCCTAAAATACATAGATCAAAATATTTACATGAGAATGTCTTCAACTGACTTGGCACTGACTACTAATTTGGGTATAATTTTCACAATTGTAAAACATTGGCATGTACATACTGGTAAAGGAAATATTAGGAAAGAGGTACAATTATAGTGTCACTGAAAAAGGTACTTTTAAATGTTACCATAAAAAAAAACAGAACATGAAAAAGCTATAAGCCTGCAATTTTCTTTTGTGCAATTAATTGATAATTAGATATTTTATTACCTATTGACTGTAATTTGCATATTAATAACATGAAAAACATGTTGTATATAAACATTAGCTAGGATTCCTTGATAAAGACTTGAATTTATCATGTACTCTCCATTATAAAGTAGTCTTGAGTTGTCAATTAGTGAGACCATCAGATTTTCTGCAAACTTGGTAAAATTAGTGCCAAATTTGTATGGTAAGGAAGTAATTCCATACATAGATGTCATTCTTATACATTGAATTCATTTAAATGATAATTTCTAGGGAACCAAATAAGATACTAGGTTCTTTCCTAATAGAAGTATGGCTTTAATACTGCTTTTGACTAGCTGATCAAAACAATTTTATGACATTGCACATGCATTTAATAATCCAGGAGTTCCCTTTTGGGGAGGAACTTTCTGTAAGGAAAAACATAGTGATGACAAGAAATCTTAGCCTTCACATCCTTGTCAGCTCATAGGCAAAAATAATGCTAGCTTTGAAATCCTGATAGCAAATTGTACACAAAAATCATGAAAACAAATACATTATAAAGTACATGGGGATATGGATAGCTGATTTTGTTGGTCTTGTTAGCACATAATTTAAGCAGTTTTATAAATAGATCCTCTCTATTTGCCTACATGGAAATAATTTTTTATATTCCTCACCCAAAGGAAAAATAATATTGCTCCAAAAGCGTGATCCTAGTTTTTATTCTAGTCTGCTTCATTTTTGTAGAATACTGAATACCTCTCTAGAGAGCTAAGATCAAAAAGCCTCAAGCACACAGGAAAGCTCTGGTAGCATAATAACTAACTGCACAACTGCTGAACCACTGTAAGCATTGGTTACCAAGTACTGTTAACACATCACAGTAAACAAGGTCAGTAAACTTAAACTGTGTCAAAAAGGCAACATATTTCAACAGGAACGCGAGTAGACCACAGAAGCGCTCTGTTAGAGTTACCCAGTTTTTAGGTACTTCCAGAATAAACCATTATAATTTGATCATATTTCACTTCTAAAACCAAAAATGGCTGATAGCTTTATGACAAATAAAGCAAGAAAGGTTAAAAGATCTAATACATAGCCCTGCTACAAGACACTGGAGTGGTGTAAACAGTCCATGCCCTCACACACGCGCCAGGTCACTTGCTAATTCTTCAGTAAATTTCCACCCACAAGAGTGAAGCTAACAGAACTAAATACAAGCATACATTTTTGTGCAAAAGTCAGCCATCCCTCTCTTAAACAACTAAGGAAAGTGGGTTTTGCTTTTCTGGCTTTCTGCTAAAGCTTATTAAATAACGGTCATATTTTCTACCTTGCTGACTGAGCTGAGGGACTAAACCACCTAGTGACTGCTGGTGATAGGCAGTCAGAACGTGTAACATTTTGAACTGCTCCACACAGAGTCATTAAGGAACATCTGCCTATGCTGTTGCTGCTAGAAGGGGAAAACACTTGCTTCCCTTTGGCATTTCTTTCCCCTAGAGGGTTCGTAAGTGCATTTTGCCAGCAATTAACTTTTCCTTGCATCAGCACTCTCTTCCTCTGTTACGACTCACAGTATCCAACACACATACACAAAACTCTTGCCAGACTACTTGACTTTTCTTTTTAGTAACAATCTACTTGATCAGTAATACTGCAATTTAAAATGTGCTTCTTACAACAAGGCTCCCAAATTCACAATACAGAGTCAGACGAACCCTGAGGGGAAAAAAGTATTTGAGAGTAACTGTCTTTTCTCATCAAAAAATACCTTTCCACTGGTATCTAGGAAATTGTTTCTAAGAAGGAAACAGAAGTAGTTCGTGGCTTAGGTAGCTCTCGGATCACCAGGTACTGTCACCTTCCTTGGTATTCATATTAGGCTTGGTTTCAGAACTGCAGCCCAGAACAGAAGGTTTGGTTTGAGCCCCACTGGCAGAGGTTTGAAAAGAAGCCTGAATAGCATGGATATCTGCATTGTATCTAGTTCTTGTCAGCCCTGCGCAAACTGCCATTGTTAATGAAAGCTGATCCACTTTCCTCAACACTCTTCTTCAAGAGTTCATTTGAATTTCTCATCCTCTTTCAAGTAAAAAAGACTATCCTGAGAAACCATAAGGATGTGAAAATCCCGTAATAGCCAGTAGATGTTAGAAATCTGCAGCTTGAGGCACCAGGGAGTGACACCCAAAGTGTCTCACAAAAGTCACCACGCATCTTAAACTCCATGTTATTGCTAAACAGATACAGAAATACAAAGAATTGGGAAGCATGAAACAGCATGCCACGGGTCCAGTGTCTGATGGAGAAGTTTGAATGTCATTATTGGTATTACTGAATTACTACTACAAAGTCATGCATTCTGCTACAATCGACTACAATACAAATACACTCACTTCAAGAAAAGTGAGCTACAAAAAACTAGTAGTCTGTGGCCCAAAGCAAACAAAACATTCCTAAAGATTTGTATTTTTTGCTGCTACAGCCAAAAATGTGCAGAAGAGAAAAAATGCATGACTGAAGGTATGAAAACTTCCTACATTCTACCTCTTCAAAAACAGAAATAGCAGGGCAGTAGAATGGGAGCAGCTCTCAGAGTCTCTGTCCAAATTACCTGTTGGGATTCCCTGTATCCCCGTATTCCCCTAACCAACACCTTAAGACATAATCAGCACTATATGCAAGGATAGAAACTCATCACCTCACCCAGTTTGGTTCCTGTTGATACCTTTACACACTTCTACTTTGCCTTTGAGTGTAGGAGGAGGCCCCTACTGACTACGTAACAAACAGAATGGAAGTCAAGATCTATATCTTATACCTAGTTTACATATTTTGTATTCATCTCACCTGGCACAACATTCAGTGGGTGAATAAAGAGACCATTATCTCCTCATCAATGAAAATCTAAAGTCACTGAGACAGGAAGTTGCAGTTGTGCAACACAGCAGTATTGCATACTGGGTTAGAAACAAAAAGGAAAGTACCATGGGCCATTTAAACTTAGGAGGGATTTTATTATAATCATTCTGACTGTAATATAACCAAGAAAACAGTGTTTTAAAAGAGAGCTCTCAAAATTCCTAGGTCAAAAATTATTATAACAGATTTCCCATACAGCCATTTTTCAGCTGACCTGGTGTCAGATTTTGCTTCTTACAAGCTTGCTGTTGGTACTGCATTAGTCTAACACAGAATTCGAAGGAAAAGCATATTATTTAAATTCCACTTGTGCCATGAATTCTCTATAAGTGTAGTGTTATTGCAGAGAAAATTGCTTCTTAAAAGACACATTCCAAAACAGAATTATTTGCTTTTCAGAAGTACTTTTTTGAGCTTCAGGTATAAATCATCTTTATTTCAGATGACTGAAAAGCATCTAGAGGGGAAATTCTATTAAAAGTAAAGAAATCAACCCACACATACGTTAACAGTAGAAATTTAGCAAAAGACATCTGAAAAAAAATTGCAATAAAATTTTGCAATGTATGGGCAAAAAGTAAGGATCTTATTGTGCACACATACTATTAAACAAACATACAATCAAAGAACATGTAAAGTAAGTATTGACATAGTACAGGAAGTATAATATAGGAAGTATATGCAATTAGAGGTAGCTCTTGTTTATGTGTTGATGCACATGATGTACATTATCAAGTGTGGTTACCATGAGATGAGAATGATGGCACTGTAACTAGTAAGCCATTCTAACTCGAACATCCAAATGACTTCTTATTCTTTGACCTGTATTTTTAGTCAATGTTTTTTTTCATTGCTAATAAGTCTCTGTCAATTGCAGTGAGGTTACAGAACGTGTACAAGCTGTATTAGTAAACAAGGATAGTAAATAGCTTTTTCTCACTGATGAAGAGGCAGCATAAGAACAGGTTAATAGATATCTGCCATTTCCTACATATTTTTTCTTATTTCTTAACATGGTGTGGAAAATATAGAGTAGTTCAGTATTGACTAAAAGTTTTAAGTACAATATACCAAGTAATTTGGTCCTGTCTCTTCTCCAACTCCTGTCTTTTACAAACGTCATTTAAAGTAGCTCTTCTTATGCACATCAGTAACAATTAGCAGCGAGTCAAAGAGTACTATTGTACCGTAGTACCGCGCGTTGGCTGCAGCTTTGCAACAATATTACTTGAGAACCTATAAAACGCAAATTACGTGCAGTCTTCGTAATTCTAGAAGAAAAGCGGATACCGTCAATCCCTCCCAACAGCTCCCAGACAAACCCCGCGTCTTCGCGGAGCTGGAGCTCTTCTCGTTATGGTTGCACGGTAATTAGAGCAGCTCAGTGCGAGGCGTCCATCGTCTGCCACAAAGACAACCCCTAATGCTGGGCTGTAGCCCCCGCGGGGGAACTGTGGGAGGAAGTTTGTGCACACCGATGTTCTCGGCAACAGCCTAAAAAGCGAGGACTCGTTTCCCTTCCCTCCTCTCAGACAGGAGCACCAGAGGAGACAATTCCCTCACACCCCCGGCCAGGGCAGCCTCACCTTCCTGGAAAGACTGCAACAGCACGACTTACCTTAGTGAGCTGGGCAATCTTCTTGCACATTTTCACGTGCATTTCCCGATTGCATTCCTCTGCCGAGCTGCAGCGAGCGGCTTTAGATCCATTGCAAGTCCCGGGCTGATGAATGTTGTTTATGCCAGAGGCCATTAGGCTTGAATTTTAATCACGTCTGTCTGTGTACGCTCCGGGGAGCGCGATCCCGGCCCCGCTGCTCGCCCCTCCCGGCTGCGCGCACTCACAGCCCCCGGTACTGGAGGAACTTCATCCCCGAACAGGGCACGCTCCAGCCGCCGCCGCTCTCCCTTCTCTGCAGATGTCCCAGTCCTTCAGCAAAACACCCAGGCGAGCAGGCAGAGAACAGCATGTGCAAACATCCTGATTGGGATTTTTTTTTTTCCTCCCCTTCTCTTCAAATGGTTGAGCTTCCGCCAGGAGAAGACGCCAGCAGCTGGGTGCTACGAATTCCCCACTGGAGACGCTGAGCCAGCCTAGAGGCAGTAGCGCAGGCATTGCCGGATATCTGCTGTAGTAGAGATTGCCCGAAGATTAAATCATGCTGCCTTCTTAAGTGTCAAAGGATTGCAGAGGTCATCTGAGAAGAGAGTGTTGGCACCTTTCACAAGCCCTGTTGTTTTGGCAATCCTCTTTAAACCAAGATGGGCCCACAAGTGCTGAAGAAAACCTTTGCTCAGTTTTTGCTGCTGTGCTGAAAGCAGAATGGAGCCAAGGGGCACACGAGCACAGCTGAGCCCAGGAGCTGTGTCCAGGACCCAGTCTGACTGCCTTATCCAAAGAGACTCCGTTCCCTTCAGTTACACTAAATGCACTGGAAAGGTGCCTGAAGAAAACTGACAGTATTACAGGTCTTNTAATGTGCACACTGTTTCAAAGAGATCAGGCTTGGACATGTAAAATAAATAAAAGGACAGAAACGGTAGAAAAATCAACACACACAAAAAAGGCAAGCTATGAAGACAATGGAATTTTTTAAGAGAACGCTTCAGTGAAGTGTTATGTGAGAAGAAAACTGTTAGTGGACACGTTTAAACAAGTCTAGAAGAGAAGAAGTAGGAGAAGGCAAAGAAGGGTGAAGTAGAGAGATAGAGAAGAGGAAAAGGGAGAAAGAACAGGTAAGGGAAGCCAAGAGCTGCCCAACACCCCTTTGATGCGTCACTGCAGCCAGTACAAGAGACTCCACGGAGCTGCCGAGCGCTCCACCTCAGGTCCCCCTGACTTGCAGCCAGCCAGAGGGGCCATGAGGCTGCTTCTTCTCCGCTGCCCCTACCTGGAAAGGCAGACACCTTTCCAGTCTGATCTTCTGGCAGTATTTGCCATCCTTCTTGGGTGAGAAGCTTCCACTTTGCTGGTGGTGGGCTTAAAAAAAGAGCTTCCTGAGGACTATCAGAATTGAGAAGGAGGATTATCTGGTGTCAGTTAATGGTAAGGCAGAAGGACAACAGAAAAACTGGGGCAAAGAGAGACAAAGAACTGTGAAGAATAAAACTCCTAAATGGAAAAGATTCAGGGCAGAAGAATACCTACAAGGCAGCGGGGAGAAGCAACACTGTAAAGGTGTAAGAAGACAAGACCTTGGGACAGGGAAACCAAACCCTTGACTGCTGGAAGAAAAGGAGAGACTCTAAATTTCCAGAGGCAGAATGAATCTTCACTCCAGGAATGAGAGGAAATGAAGACTGAGAAATGCAGTGTACAAATGAAAATGATCACAGTTGCTGGGAGAGGCTAAGCAGGGAAATGATGTTTAGCCCAGAAAGAACTTTAATAAGAAAAGGGAAGAAACAGATCCTTGCACAAAGGAATGACAAAGTACAGTTGTTTTATTCACTGGCACTAGTGTCCCAGATACTGTGGGAACCTTTTTTGTGACTAGGACATAGGGACATGCCAGTGCCAATTGTCTGATATCTGATTAGATATGTACTCACACATAAGTTTAACTCAGTTAATATTTTATAATATCTTCTCTATCAATTTGTACATCAATTTTAGAAAAAAGCTAGGAATTTAATTATATGTAAAATTTTGATTAAATTAACAAGCTTATTAGGACAATCAAGAGAATAGCAAGGGCTGGAGCACAGTCCTAACACATTTTTTCCTCAGAAAAACTAGAACAAACTAAGTGAAAATAGAAAGCAAATTAAGAAAATTGCAAAAGCTTTTACAAGTACTTACAAGAAGTTACCTGTGTTATCACACAAGTGGACAGTAACATTCATGGTTGTTCTACTAAACAGCAGAGGACACACTGGACCTGGATCCAGGGGTGGATAGAGACCTATATGAGCATAGCAGAGCAGAGAAGCACGGATCTTCAGGTACACTGGAAAAGGAATTAACTACTGAGAGATCTTCGAGCAGGCTGTTTATGAGTTTTGGGGCATTAGAGGGAAAGAACTTGAGACTTTGGTACAAGATGATGTTTTAACAGAACTTAATCTGTCACTGGTGAAGTATTCTCAGTCCAGACAAGACTTTTCAGGCACTACTTCAAACACTGGAAAAGTTTCTATCAGATCTCATGCACCAGAAAATGCAACAATAGAACATAAATTAACAGGTGACTCAAGTTCATTAGTTCCATTACTAAAAAAAACCCCCAACTTAGTTTTAATAACAGAATTTCAGCAGATAATGCCAGAATGTTTCAATGAGCATTTACCTTTTTTTTTCTTCTAACTGATCTAGGAATCAATCACCTATAAATAAGGTGACAAAACAAGGATGTCACAAAGCATAATCTAAATATGCACTATACAAATATGGGTTTTGTGAGAATCATATGGAACACAAGTAGACTATAGAATGTGCCTGAACTTGGGGCAGTAGATGGCAAAGACACTTTAAAATAAAAATCAAAAATCTAACCAGAAAACGCATACACTTCTGCTTGAATTATTATTGCTGCATTAGTTTTCGGTAAATTGTGAGAGAAGGTAGTCACGTCACTACAGTTTTTATAAGTCTTTGATTAACTGTACACAGGTTTGTAGCTTTGCTGTTCAGATATATTAATTAATTTCCTTTCTATAAAAAAAAAACAAACATACATGAACAAAAGTCTATAAGCCTTCCATTTTTGATACCTCCTGCTTGTTGAATGTGCAGACTATATAACTTCTGCAGTCTCCTGACTAGCTACTGTTAAAAGAACCACACCCTCAAATTCCAAGACATAAAAAAAATATTCCTGTTGCAAATGTTTAATACATAACTTCGCGCATTTGTTTAACATATTACAAACAGCTTTCCCAAAACACAATTAATACAGCCCAATTCTTTCACTCTCTGTCTGAACACCAGTGCTACTGTGCTCAGTGAGATTTTTTTTTTTAATTCACAAGAGCAAAGTTAAACTGATCCCCTGGATTACATTCTACTGCTGTTTTGCAGTGCAATAAAGTTTGCCTTTGAAAATGGTAGAACAATACAGTTGGTCATGAACTGTCGTGTTACGTCAGAACTGACTGCATGGGGCCCTGGGCAGCCTAAGCTAGTGGGTGGCATCCCTGCCCATGGCAGCGCTGGGGTGGTAGTAGGAACTAGAGATCTTCAAGGTCCCTGCCAAACCTTCCTGTGATTCTACGTTTCAAATGAAAAAGCTGTATTACTAAAACTGACTTAAAACTTCTCAAGTTAATGTGTCAGTAAAGGAAGATACACCCCTAAGTGAGATTCCTACTCAATTCCTAAATCACTATCTTCATTTTTGATCTCCGCTTACATTCACTTTGGTCCTAGAGTAGCTTTTTGACCCCAGAACAGAGAATCCAGGAACCATTTTCTCTTTTTTTATGCAAGAGGAAAAAAAAAAAAAAAGGGAAATAAGGATAAAAACAACAGTCAGAAGGCTCACAAAAGTTATGCTGCTCACCTAATTCACTATCCCATTTCCAATAAAACTTATTTTGGGATTGAGTGCAAAAAAAATAACACATATAAAGTGTTGCCGCTGATACATCTTGGGTAATTACCTACCTCATATATAATTACATACAAAAATATTATATATAAATACTTTATATTTTTAATTTCTTCCCACCTCATAAAACAGACAGGATTCCAAAAACAGCAGAAGGCTACTCATTTCCTCATTGACTGAAAACAGTAACTATTCAAAAATGTACATACAATTTTATAGCTGACATATATACAGGTTTTGTAGGAATGTGGTGGACATAAGCTCTGATTCTACTGCATAATGATGGCTTGATTATGGATGAAACATTACTAGGTTTATGTTTTAAATATGGAAACTGGAACCAACCAGACACATCAGATATAAAAGCCCTTGAACACCTAACAGGATAGCATCAACTTCCATTTTTTGCAACCAATTTTTTATCCAGTGACCTACATCTAATTTTACCACAAAGTAACTGGCCTGCAGCAAGTTTGGCTTACCCCGTAGCACTGTATTTGCTCATATAACAGGACCGACAAAGAAAAGAGAAAGGATCTAGAACAGTGAGTCAGAAGAAGATCATGGCAGATAAGGTCACTACTTCAAAGGACAAAGAAAAAAAGCTGGAATTAATAGAGCCCACTGCCCTCCAGAGCCTGGAGCACCATCCAAGGTTCAGAATTTTATCATTCCTTTCTAGATAAAACTGTGAAACCCCACTGGCTACAACCTCTGGGCCCTCATTACATCCTTGCCCTCCTACTTAGTCATTACATCCTCAGGAAGCAGTTGGTCCTTACTGAGCCCTGAGAGTTAGCTCAGCAAGGGACTGAAGGCCCAACCCTGAGCTAGAATGGATTCCTGAGCCCACAGGCAAAGGCTGTGGCTTCAGGCCTCAGGTGAGGCAGGTCAGGGCTCATTAAAGCTGATTAGTGCAGTCAAGGCCCTGAAAAGTAAGCTCTAAAAACTATGGTAGCAACACTTCTATCAGTTGAACAACGTACCTGGTTTCACAGAAACATGGCCAGCATTTGTGATCCTACTTCAGCGTGTTATTTACCTACACATGAAATATCAATTGTACTGGGAATTTTCTATTTCTACCTGTAAACACAAAGCCTAGCAGAAATATTTAAAACCGTCTAGAAGAAATAAATCTCACGTCCTAGATGAAATCCACCATAAGAGACTACAAGGTATTCTCCAGGGAAGGTCTTCTTCTGTATACCTGAGATGCAAGGAGGCACAAATGGGCTGCTAAACATGTAAATCAAATATCATTCAGTTTGCATTATTATTTCACTTTAAATAAATGTCCTGTATTTTTAATGCCACAAGATCACAAAGATTTATCTGCTCCTCTTCCTGTTTGCATCTTCTTGTCCACAAACAGACGGGTTCTATTGCAGAAAAAAATCTATATGAAGGTAATTATCCAGTAAAAATACAATTAATAGAAAGATTGTTACACATTGTATTTCCCCACAAAACGTAACCTTAAAAAAAAAAAAACTCAACTCATTGAGGATTTGCTGTTGATTATAGTGGTTTTGTAGAGTGACTATTTCTCCAGCATAAAATGAAAACTTTTAAAAAAATGTTAACATGTAGGAGTCTACATTACTATTGTATTTGTGCATATAGAATTCATTTCCTACTCTCTAGGAGCAGAAGGTCATTAGGCCTGATCCATATGTTTTAGAAGTTAATAAAAAATATAAAATTCACCTTTAAAAAGGAGGTATCTTTTTTAAATATACACAAATGCATGGTAGTATAATATGTCAGGAAAAAAAAGCCCTCTGCCACATATTTAAATTATTTTAGAATTTATTTTTATCTATAAAATAAAATACTTTGTCTCCTGCTGCTGCCCTCCATTCTTCCCATACAGCTCATATATATCCCATAATCCTTGACACCGTTGTAAGGAGAAAATAATTCCAATTATTTGGTTGATAAAAATCTGCTTCTTAAATAAAACCCTAGGAAGATGCAGATCTGGAACAAGACTGACCCCTAGTGTTTGTCTTATTTTTCTTTTTTTTTTCCTTATACAGAAATGATCCTTCTTCAAGACAGGTCCTGCCTATTTGACATATTGTCATTCGATGGTTTGTCACCTGTCCTTAGCTGTCATCCCTCGAGGTCCATCAGGCACTTTTTTTTCTTAAAGCCCAAACACATATGGACGTCAAACACCTTAAGCTCTTGCTGTCCATGGCTTGTGTTCACTTCTTTGAATGCTGTCTATAACTCTGTACTTGATATATGCTCAGAATGTTTCCCCTAATCAGCCCTGGCCTTGCTTCTCGTTAACTGTGTCACTAAATGCTCACCGTACGTTCCTTAACAGTAACGCAGCCCTGGGGTTTAAGCTGAGTTATCTTTCCTTATTTTAATGAGATACGGGGTTTATTACTCTTCTCAAGATAAAGGATTTCTGGGAAAGCATTGGGGGTTCACAACAAACGCTTGAAAACTTGAGGGAAATTCCCATTAGCAAAGGATTCAGTCTGGAAGGAGCACAAATGGGTATTGCATCCGCACTGGCCGCCTTCTCAGCGCCCCTCGCAGCGGATACAGAAGCGTTCCAACGAGCCTTTATTATTTAGACAGCGCCTGAGCTTTCTCGGGTTGCTGCCGCACATGCTTCGGTTTAGAAAACCCGACTGTACTTACTTTCCCTGGTGCTCACGTCCGGAGACGACTTTGGGAGAGCGGCTCCGGGCGGGTTTGTCAGGCGTATTTAATCATTCTGGCCGACGTGACTGCGGAAACCCTCGCCCGCGGCGCTTCCCCTCAGCCGCAGCAGCGCTGATACCGGGCATGGGCTTTGGGAGAGCCGCTCCCGCCGTGGAACTGCCGGAGGGCAAACGCAGCCCCGCACGGCCCCAGCCCATCCCTCTACTTCCCAGCCAGCCCTGAAGGGTTTGGAGCACAAATCCCATGAGGAGCAGCTGAGGGAGTTGGGGTTGTTTAGCCTGGGAGGTTCAGGGAGACCTTACCTATCGCTCTTTTCAACTACCTGAAAATAGGGTATAGCCAGATGGGGGTCGGCATCTGCTCACAGGCAACTAGGTATAGGACCAGGGAACATAGTCTTAAAATGCGCCACCTTAAGGTTGGACATTAGGAAGGATTTCTTCACAGAAAGGGTGATTAGACAGAGTGAGTCTTCACAGAAAGGGTGAGTGGACTGTCCAGGGAGATAGTAAAGTCACGATTCCTGGAAGTATTCAAGAAATGACTGGACGTGGCACTCAGTGCCATGGTGGTGTTCACTTACAGCATGGATTCGAAGATCGCACAGCTCTTTCCCAACCTAATTCATTCTGTGATTGTATGAAGATGGCGGCGCTCCGCGCGCGCTCGCAGCCAACGGCCGCCATTGGCCGCGCGCCATCGCCCGCCCCGGCCCAGCCCCTGCCCCGCCTCCAGCGCGCGGGCACGAGCGCGCGCCCGCGAGCGCGAGCCCGCCCAGATTTCTCGCGAGATCGGGAGCGGCTCCCGCGCTCGGTTTGAAGCTGCGCGCGCGGACGGTGCGGCCGGTGCTGGCGCGCGCGCGGGGCCGCGAGGGGGCGGTCGCGGAGCCGCTCCTCGGCCATGGGAGCCAA
>VZTF01006691.1:1028538-1083303 GCA_013397755.1 Cnemophilus loriae
CATTAGGAAGGATTTCTTCACAGAAAGGGTGATTAGACAGAGTGAGTCTTCACAGAAAGGGTGAGTGGACTGTCCAGGGAGATAGTAAAGTCACGATTCCTGGAAGTATTCAAGAAATGACTGGACGTGGCACTCAGTGCCATGGTGGTGTTCACTTACAGCATGGATTCGAAGATCGCACAGCTCTTTCCCAACCTAATTCATTCTGTGATTGTATGAAGATGGCGGCGCTCCGCGCGCGCTCGCAGCCAACGGCCGCCATTGGCCGCGCGCCATCGCCCGCCCCGGCCCAGCCCCTGCCCCGCCTCCAGCGCGCGGGCACGAGCGCGCGCCCGCGAGCGCGAGCCCGCCCAGATTTCTCGCGAGATCGGGAGCGGCTCCCGCGCTCGGTTTGAAGCTGCGCGCGCGGACGGTGCGGCCGTTGCTGGCGCGCGCGCGGGGCCGTGAGGGGTCGGTCGCGGAGCCGCTCCTCGGCCATGGGAGCCAAAAAGAAGCTGCTGCAGGTCCGGGAAGCCTTTCAGCTGGCCCAGAAGCCTCACCAGAACCACGCGAAGCTCGTGGTGGCTCTGAAGAGCACTTATGCTCAGGTACGGCTGCCGTCGGGCGGCCCGGCGCGGGGGGAGCTGAGAGCCCCAGCGGCTGCTCCGCTGGTCTCCCGGGGGGACAGGGGCCGCCTCCGCAGTGTTCCCCTAAAACGAACACCAGCGTCTGCCTAAGGAGAGCCCGCGACTTAACAACAAACAAACAAGCAAAAAGAACCCCCAACCCTCCCCCCAAAACCCACCCAAATGCCGCAAAACCAAGCCGCTGAACTATTCTGCACAGTTGTCTCCTGCGAACGCGGCGGTGAGAGCTGCCCGCAGGTGCTGGCGATGCCGCGGGAAGGTGTTTGGATACCCGAGCTGTAGGTGTGACACAGGATGTAATGGACGGGGGTGTTGACTGTCGTCCTGAAATCAGTCAGCTGGGGGGAACCCCGCCGTCGTAATGTGCTTGCTGTGGAGTTACAGCAAAATACTCACTGAGGAGAGCACGACAGCGGGTGTCCCCCGACTGCTGGCTGTAGCCCTTTAAAAATTTAAATTTAATTGGAAGCTGTCAATTATAAGGCCACGTATTTTATTTTTCTGTGGTACAGCTTTGGAAGATGAACCGAGTAGTTATCTTTTGTTGTGGTTTCATTTTTTTTTTCCCAGTTGGATGATAAAGAAGGCTTTAATGAAAAATTCATTCATTTCCTCAAGTATGCTATGATAATCTACAGACGGGAACCAGCAGTGGAACAAGTGATCAATTTTGCAGCTAGATTTGTAACTTCATTCTGTCAGATGGAGAAAGAAGATGGTAGTGAGGAGGGAGAAGAAGATAATTTACTTCTGAATTATGTGTTTAAATTTCTGCTTGAGGTACAGTTAAGATTTATTCTTAAATGTCTAACATAACAAATGGAAACTTTTTGCAGTGGGGAAAACTTGCTGCTACTTGAGACAATACTTACAAATTAAAACTTAAAAAGTGAAAGCAAAACAAAGCTAGTGCTTGACAAGTAATGCCATCCCCATTCTCCCAACACAAAAAAATCCACCACACCCCACACAATAATCCAACAACTGGATTTCAAAATTTGGGCCTTTGAGAAAATGTGAATGTTCTCCTATTCGGCTGTCAGATATATATGTCACTGTAGGCTTTGCTATAGGTATATTTATAAGCATGAAATTGTGGAAGTGTGATGGAAATTAGTTTATACTCTTCCTTTGATAACAAAAATGTTAAAAGATCTTCCGTACAACTGTGGTTGGCATAGGTATTGTTCCTTTCTGCTTACTGCAAGTGTTACATAGGAAAATAAACAATTCCAATAGCATGAACACACAAATAGAATTACATTTTCCTAAACTATTGATTTGCCATGGAAAGATTATTGATCAGACCTAAGGTAACTAATCGTAATTGCTAATGTCTTTTTTTTTCTTCTAATGTTTTATGGAGACAGAGCAGTAAGTTGGCTAATGCACTGCAGGCTGCATTCAGTGGTGAGCATGCTGCTTCCTTTGTGAAGGCGCTGCCGATTTTCTAGAGTCACTGATCCAGGCACTGGGCTGTAATTGCTTTTCAGTTCTGTGACTTTTTAATCTTAAAAATAAAATTAAATTGGAAAAGCTTTTGAAACATAGAAGTGCAGATTTCGTTTACTCTGTAGAATATTAGCCACTTAGATGTGCCTATTAATAGCCTTATGTTGGAAATGAGAAAAGTGTGATTATAAGAATACCTTTTTTTCCTTTCCCTAAGTCTCACGATGCGAACAGCCATGCAGTTAGGTTTCGAACCTGTCAGCTTGTTAATAAGATTTTGGGAAATATGCCAGAGAATGCCGAGATTGATGATGACTTATTTGATAAAATTAATGAAGCTATGCTGATTAGACTTAAGGATAAATTTCCAAGTGTGAGAATTCAAGCTGTCTTGGCCCTGTCAAGACTTCAAGATCCTAAGGATGAAAACTGCCCCGTTGTTAATAGTAAGTAGTATTGGTCTTTCTCTTTTGTCTAAGAACTTTTGTTAATTTATATTACTTTAAAGTGTTTTAAACCTTGCTTTATTTTAGCATTGAGTAAATGGATGTTAGAGAGTATTCTTGTAATTATTCATAAATCGTGAAACTCTTTGCCAGAGGAGATGGAAGATGCAACTGTTGTGTGTGTTGAAGGGGAAAAGACACAACTGTTAGGAGAGATCTGCTAGACAGTCATACTGGGCTCAGGCTGCTCCGTGAACTGAATGTAGAAGTAGGATTGTGAAAAGGTGTTGTAAACTAGAGTGGAGGTATAATACATGTTTGTTCAGTTCTTGCCCTCTACAGACCCTTTGGTACTATTAATTGAATTGAATTAGTACAAAAACTCTTAGAAGAGTAGAGATGGTATTGTTGTCTCAAATTATGATCACTTTTCCAGAAGAGATCAGCATCTCTGCAACACAGATATCTTGATGATGTTTGTGGGTTTCTTTGTGTGTGGTATGATTCTTGACTAAGCTTCTACTTCCTTTGCCTCAAGGTCGACAAAGTATAGGTTTGTACCAGCACAGCTGGTATGTAAATTGTGCCCTGATTAATCTTTACATATTGCCTTTTGTAAAGGATTAGTTAGTTGGGGTTTTCTGTTGTTAA
Source organism: Cnemophilus loriae (assembly GCA_013397755.1). Taxonomy (NCBI): domain Eukaryota; kingdom Metazoa; phylum Chordata; class Aves; order Passeriformes; family Corvidae; genus Cnemophilus; species Cnemophilus loriae. The sequence continues at coordinate 1,031,714 of VZTF01006691.1, forward strand.
GGTACCTTCTTTGAAATTTTATTTTCTAAGTGTTGTTTATAGGTTACTTATTTAGGAGCACATAAATTTCATAGTTAGTCATTGTCTCACAGAGCAAGATGAATTAATGTATACTCTGATTAAGCTAATGTTATAGTTGCTTTCAATTTTTAATAAGGTTCAAGAATATAGTAAAAAAGCATTATGTGAGAGATTAACTGTAAGAGTTTCGGTAGGCTTAATGGAGATTGCAGTTTTTCATTTATAGGAAAATTTGAGGATCTACTTCAAAGGTAATGAAGAGGTACAACTAGTGAATAGAGGTCTTAAAGAGCCAATATTTGGAAATTTTTTTTTTCCTCTAGTAAATGACAAAGTGGTTCTTTATGGGTGGGATCTAGAGTAGCAATTTTTGGAGTTATTAACTGAAGATCCTACTTATGATTGCGAATGTTATTTCTTTTGACATCATAGCTCAGCATGTAGTTACCATAAAATCTTGGGGTTGTGACCCTGAACTGTTTCCTAAGTTATCAGCTCTGCAGGGGCAGGAGAGGGGTTTTGGTAACAGCTGCTGATTTTTTAAAAGAAGTATTTTCTGGTTTTCTTTGTTTCAAACTCTTATGGGAGCATTAGTATGACTATTTTATTTTCAGTTTACAGCACGTTGCTTGAAAATGATTCAAACTCAGACGTGAGACGTGCAGTGCTGTCATGTATTGCTCCATCAGAAAGGACTTTGCCAATAATTGTAGGGCGCACTATGGATGTGAAGGAGGCTGTCAGAAAGCTGGCATATGAGGTAAATTGGATCACTTAACATTAATTTCAAAGGCTGTCTATGGAAAAAGGCTTTAAATCTTTTATAATATTTCACTTAACACTAAGAACAGTTAAACAATTTATTTTCATTTACCAAAATTTTGAGGGGGAGTGATTTAATACAAATTTTCTAGTTAAAACTGCTGAACTTGACTGTAGAACTTGCTCGATAGAAATTACTTTTGCGGTAGAATTTGATGCAGATCAGGTAGTAACAGTATAAATTATGTATGCAGTCTATTGTTTTTTATCTATGCATTTTGGGATATTATTGAAGCAAATTTGCTTCTCTGTTATTACGTAGTGGATGTTAGGACCACAGCAGTAGTAAAAAGCGGCATCCGTTACTCATGTTTATGTGTAGAGGTAAGAAAGTATGCTAACATGTCTGTTTCTTATGCAGGCATCTTAAGCAAGATCTTGGAACAAAATGTTCAATTTTTTCACACAGAACTATCTTCTGCTTTTTTATCTGAGATTAAATTGGTTTTTTGATGGAATCTCTGTGTTAGCAGGCTTTTTAAGAAAAGTACTAACTTCTGTAATTTAGTGCAGATATTCGTTACCCCAGGCACTTTAAAGAGAGAGGGTAGTTTTCATGTCCAGGTGTTGAATTCAAGCAGAGCTGATGAGCTTCTAAGCTATGTGTTAACTTTATTGTTTATTTTACCTTACGTTTTCTTCCATGCACAAAGATGTGCTTGTTAATGTGTTGGTACAGTGCTGTTGGTATAGGTATTACAGATTTCTATTGATTTAGGATTTCTGTGGATGGTTAAAACTCGAAGTATAAAACCATAGGTAGATAATGGGTTCGTTTGTTATCATTTGTGGAAATGTATTTAAATGTCTTAATTATTTTTAAGGTTTTGGCAGAAAAAGTTCACATGAGAGCTCTGACAATAGCACAGAGAGTTAAATTGTTGCAACAAGGACTTAATGACAGATCTGGTAAGCGATCATAGCTTTCTTAACATCTTAATACAAATATTTAAGAGAGAATACTTTCTAATATGTTTGAGTTATGTATGCAGAAGCTGTGATGGCAATAATAAGGAGCTTGAAGGGAGTAATGGGGTACTAGGAAGTGTTTAGACACATAAAATCTGCTTGCTGCTTTGGTTTTCCAGGCCCCTTATAGTGAACAAACCAGAAAAGAATTGCACTGTCAAAAAACCTGAAAGCCAATAAGCTTTAAAATAGGACCAAAGGCTATTAAAATTGAAAACCAATAATGTAATTAAACACGGAAGTAGAAAAACGTACTTAATTTGGTGTATCTGGAAATGTTTCATTACAGATATTTTTGTAACTAATAAATGTATTAAAGAATTTAAATGTGAACATTATATCAGTTTGAAAATATTTCATATGTGCTTTCAGAGAGAAATCTTCTCAGCTGGTTATTTTTTTGTTTAACTAAGCTTGAATTTTCTTTTAATGAATCTTTGACCCTTATGCATTTCACTATGAAGCAGCTTTATTCCTTTTAATGTGTTTTGTACCGTATCACTCTATAGAAAGAGCCATTCGGAATGTACCCATAGTTGTGTGTGGTGGTGTTGCCAAAAGATCGAAAGGTCACATGCATCTGAGTGAGACAATTTTGGCCTGTATACATAGAACACCGTTTTGGGGTTTTTTGTCCCCAACAGCAGCAATTATATACATGAATTTCACAATAGAAGCTACCAGTTTTACTGAGTGCTGTTGTGTAACCCCACTACTTTGTTTGGAAAGTCTTTACTAAGTTGAATTTTACTCTTGAGAATTTCTCTTGCTGAGTGATGTGCTGCTTGGGAATTGTGAGAATTATGATCTATGTGGATATTCACTTAGAAAACAAGACTAAAGTACTACGTTCATTGGGAACTAGAGATCTTTAAGGTGTGTCATGCATGCATGTGTTTTTATTGATCTGCCTTTCTTTTTGGCTAGCTGGGGATTGTATTCTGTTCTTGACAGGAAAAGAAGAGACGATCAGCTGAATCCTTTCTTATATGCTGCTACACTTAAAAATACCACTTCGTTCTGTAAAAGAAGTTTTAGTCACTTTCCCCCACCTATCCTGAATTGGTCTGTAGTTTGCTATGTTCTGTTTTTGAAGTCCAGCACTGAAAAACCCATGTTCTTGAATTGCTGTATTTTTATTGATAAACTAGTTTGCTGTTTGATCTAACTGATTGATGCTTGTCTGCTGGCTGCCACCACTCCCCCAGTAATGCTTGATCTTGAGAGATACTTCTTAGGGTGAATGCATTTCTCTTAATCATCTTTCCAAAGTGGGAGGAAGCTACTGTCACTAATTTTTCATGTGATCCTGCACTTACCTTGTATTCCTCTAAAGAAAAAGTACAGCCTTTCTATGTGGCCTGTTTTTCAGTAACGTTGAGGTGTTCAACATAAAGAAGTGTCTTCTTTTATGATCCAGGACAGATACTTTCTCTCTTAGTCTGTCTCTTCCTTAGGATGATTCTACATCCCAGCTATTGAGGACTTTTCTTTTTCTTGACACCTAGAATCACAGGGGAAAACATCTGCCAGGATATGTAGTTTCACTGATGTCATAAGTTCTTTGCCGGGTAAAATAGGTTTATATCCCAAGTTGGTGATTCTATTTTGTAAATATTGCAAATCCTATAACCCTGAATATATGTATATCTTTATTGAATTTGCTTATCTGGGTAACTCCTGAGCTAACAAGTGAGGAACCTGCTCATTCAAGGTTCCTACGTTGACATTTTGGATGTTTTTCCATATTGGCTTCAGAACAAGGGCTTATAATTAAATAAGATCTAGAATACATAATCCACATTTTGCTTAGTTCTACTTCTCAGGGTGAGTTCAGCTCTCATTCTACTATATTCTACTAGTTTATTCTTTTCACCTTCTTGGAGAGGTTTCTTGGTTCTTATTGAACTCTTAACTATATTTAAATGCTGCATTTATTATAATGAGCTCCATGTAAGAGGAAAGATGAATGTTGTCAGTGTGTGTGCACTTTGTTTCCCTTATACTGGATATTGTTTTCTGAAAGATCCTAATAGTATACTTCTTTTGCTCCCTAGTTATTATGTTTTTATTTCCACCAGACTATTAGCCTTTCAACTTCCCTGCTTAAGTCTGGGTGAATGCATTAATGATGTATATATTCTGGCTGTTCCTATAAATACTTTTTTCCTTGGTTAAATAGTAGTCTGTTGATCCAGGAACTGTTTCTTGTGGCAGTGGTGAGGAGGGAGTTAAAGTATCGTCTGTAAACTTCATAGTCCATTCGCATTATTGAAATAGCATGAGAATTCCGTATATCAATTCAGATGTAGTGTCCTGCCTCCAAAAGTGGCCGATTCCTGAAACAGAACAAGTATATAACAATGCTTACGCAGAATATTTGGGACTGGAGCATCTCTCTTATGAGGAAAGGCTGAGGGAGTTGTGCCTGCTCAGCCTCGAGAAGAGAAAACTGAGAGGGGACCTCATCAATGTCTGTCAGTATCAGAAAGGAGGGTGGCAGGAGGATGGAGCCAGGCTCTGCTCAGGGGTGGCCAGCAATAGGAAAAGAGGCAATGGGCAGAGACTGATGCACAGAAGTTTCACCTGAACATGAGGAAGGATTTCTGTACTGTGCAGGTGACTGCATTGAACAGGTTGCCCAGAGAGGCTGTGGAGTCTCCCTCACTGGAGATATTCAAGAAGTGTTTGGATGCAATCCTGTGCCATGTGCTCTGGGATGGCCCTGCTTGAGCAGGAAAGTTGGACCAGATGACCCACTGTGGTCCCTCCCAATCTTACCTATTCTGTGATCCTAATTTTGAACGTTTCTTTATTCTACAGCAGTTTGTGGTTTTTTAGGTTTTCTGGGTTGAGGTGCTGTCTTTAGATGTAAAAGCTTTTTGGATAGAGGTTTTTTTTAATTCTCTGTGAGGGGAAAAATTATATTGCCTCAAAAAGAGAGTGTGCCATAGGTAGTTCTTGCTCAACTGGGTTTTTCTTTATTTAAGGTAATGTTCAGTTTAACTGTATAATAACTTTTTTTGAAAAAACACTTCTGTAGAAAAATGTTTTGTGAAAGTATGTTCAAAACTTGATATTTTTTAAACTTTATTTTAAGCTGTTTAAATTCCTGTATTATTAGATGCTGTTAAGGAGGTAATGAAGAAGAAGCTGCTTCAAGCCTGGTTACAATTCACTGAAGGGGATGTTTTAGAATTGCTTCATAGACTGGATGTAGAAAACTGCCCAGAAGTAGCCATCCCAGTACTAAATGCTATGTTTTCATTATCTCCACTTCATGACATTGTTCAGAACTGCAAAAACCTTGATAGCAGGTATGCAGAGCATTCTTCATTTCCAAAAGATGAGTATGTTGTATGATAATATAAAACTAAAGTCCTTTTAACCTCTTAAGATACTGGCACATTTCCAGAGTCTGTAAGAAAGTTATTTCACTATTATGGATGCTTTTTAAAGCCAGACAGGCCCACATCTATAGCTTTGGAGTGCAGTGCATATAGCATCTACTGATTTCAAAACATCTGTCATGCTGCTAACTAGAATGCAAGGCACTTCATATGATACTGTGCATTTCCCCCCACAATGCAGAGTAAGATTTTGCTATTGCTTTTTAATCAGTGACAATTTGTTATTTAATTTTATCATCTGACATTAGACTCCTACCACTGTTCAAAATCCTTCCATTCTGATAGGTCTGACTTTGATCCTGAGCAAAATGAAGCTTCCATTCTGAAAAACTGCACTATCTGAGAATTTTTTTGAGTAGTAGGTCTGTTAGACTAATGACATTTTGTAAAGTAAGTCAAATTATTCAGTTTGTAATGAAGCTTACATTAATTTAATTTCTGGAAAACACTAGGGTTGTTTTTGTATGAAGTTTCTGAGTACAGCTTGAATGATGGAATATCACAATGATAAATGGCTAGATTTTTGAAGTCTGTGATTTCTGTTTGTTAAATTTACATTTAAATAAAGACCTGTCAGGTTAATGAGAAGCTGTCAAATGATCAGTTTTCATCTACATGTTACCTCGGGTGTTTTTTGGCTGGGTTTTTTGTTTGTTTTGTGTGTGAGCAGTCTAAAGCAAAACCGAAATTGTTGTCGATAGTTTACAAGTGAAATGGGATTCAAGGGAGTAAAAAGCACCACTGCAATGATACTGTCTTTTCTGTTTTGAGGAAGAATTAATACACAACTTAATGTTCTGCTTCTGAAAACAAAGATTAATTGCCATGCTTGGCATGAAAAATACTATGAATCTAAAAAGGAGTAGGGGTCCCATGATGGATGATCTACCTATGATGGCAGATGGATGATGAGCTTACAGAGTTGCTGAGAAGTTGTAATATGTTTTGCATTTGACATACTATGATTGCTGCTCCATTATGGTGTGAAGATTTTGTATTAAGAATGGAAGAAATCATTCATAGACAGAAGCTGGAAAATATTTTAATGCAGTTTTGTATTTCTGCAGATTAATGGTGTTCAGTTTTCCAGACTTGTGCAGTGATAACAATGTTTCATAAAGTACCTGGGTGGTTGCTCTAGAAGGTCTGAAGGGTTGGGCAGAATGTCTCTGCAAACTGGTGTGAACAGCCTTGAGTTAAAATACTGAGAAGTACTGAATGGCTTGGGGAGCTCTGTGTCCTCAGGAAAGAGGAAGTTATTTTTCTCAATCTATAAGTATTTCTGTGGGGAATACCTTTGACAGGGTTTTATTTGCATTTTAGGAAATAATCTTTATTTCTTATTATCTAGTACTTCTGTGTATTTATTGTTTTAGACTCTTTTATTCATCTCTTCATATTGGTTTGTTTATTTTTGTTTAGAAAACTGATTCCTCTGGAGAATTTAACAGCAGAGAATGTGTTATATTGGAGATGTCTTTGTGAATATCTAAAATCAAAAGGTGAAGAAGGTGAAGTTTTACTAGAACAGGTGTTGCCAGAACCAGCTATATACGCAGATTATTTATTGAGGTACGTTGCGTTTAAAAACAAATCTCTTACCACTAAAGTAGATTTTTTTTTTAAAGTAGAGAATATTTCTTTTATTCAAATGTTCAGTTATCCTCCAAACCCAAAGTTGTGCTTGAACAGTGATTTTAGCTTTTCTTTGCTTTTTAAAAAAGATTTTTGAGAGATTTTTGCAGGAACTTGCACTTCTTTCATTGTTGTCATTTGTGAAAATAAAGTAAAATTTTGCTTCTGGCCCTAAGAGAAGCATTTTTGAATTGAAACTTGCCTTCTCTTCTGCCTGCTCAGGCAGGCATGCTTCCTAAAAACTTATGTTTGAGGGCAGTGACAGAGCTGTAAAATGAACCAGTTACAGAACACTTCTTTAACTGGAGGGCGCAGGAGGGTGGAAATGAATGTTTTGTTAAGGCAATGTTTTTACCAAAGCAAAGAATGGTAATTTTTGTGTGTGTGTGTGTGATTCTTTAGTCTTAACATAAATTTTGAACAGAATTTGCTTGTGAGCATGGATAATGCTGGGAAACCTTAACTGAGGTGTTGTACCTGTAAAACAGTGAATCTTCCTGAACTGATTATAAATCAGATCTGCTGAAAAATGCATTGTATTGATGGCTGTTTCCAATTAAAAATATGCATATTCTTTTCTCACTGTACTGGGTGTAGCATACTGGTAGTAATTACAGAAGTCATTGCTACTTTTCAGTGTGGAATGTGTTAACATGTTTCATAAGTATTTAATAAATGAAGCATCTTTGCTTCCTTAGTTTTGAAATGTATATCCAGTCTGGTGGGTATAAATTTATTCATAATTAATTTAACAGTCCATAAAACGTTTGTTTTGCAAAAAATTTGTTCTTCAAGAGAACATTTGTTTTCTTTCCATCCAATCTTACTCAAAGTGCCTTCAGTTACATTACTCCTCAGGGTAGGGCTAAAATTAATTAGATCTGCTAGTAATTGTTTATGGTATCAACTGTTAAACTCTTCATTATTGAGCTGTGCCACCAGTTGTTTCAGGTAAGATTTGCAGCTCTCAATCAGAAGCTGCACAATTGTGCAGTGCACTGTGAGGGTGTTGGTTAGGAGGAGCAAGAACATGCAAGTCATTGGTACTTCAGAAGAAAGCAGGACTGCGTGAGCTGCATGTAGATATTCACTGTTACCTGACTATTATTAAATGATCAGAAACACTTAGTTTTCATTTCGGATGTTCTTGAACAGTAGTTACATGCAAAGTTTTTTAAATTTGAAGAAATTTTTAAAATTTGCTAAAAATAACAAGCTGTTGCTGAAAAGTATCTACAAAGCTGTGGTAGAAAAAAGCATCTTTTTCACAGCTCGTGTCGATATTTGAGTTATATTTTGTGACATTCTATTCAGTACTGAATTTTGTACGTGATATGTTTCACTCCAGATTTTCTGAACATGCATAACTCACAGATAAAATTTTGGTAAAAAACCAATTGAATCTAGAAAAATAAAAAATGGAACAAACTGATTACACTTTCCATGCTATATGGCTGAATGTGTCTGATAACAGATTATTACTCTGTGATGACATATTTGATCAGATTAAGTCACTGTACACTTTTGTGGTTTTCCTGTATTTTGTCTTGTAGGCAATATAACAATTCTGAACTTGTAAAAAATACATTGTGCCTAAATATGCAGAACATAGTAGGAAAAATGGTACATCTATACATTTGTTCCTAAGATGTTACCTTTATACATTTTTACAGAACTGAAATCACGTGTAGCATTACCTGACATTTTGTGTTTCTTATTATATTGCATTCACAAAAGGGATTTTTTTTTAAAGGAAGTGCATTATTTTGAAATTGTAAATTATTTGGTATAAATAACTTTCTGAAAATATTAATCTATGAAAAGAACACGATTATTAATTTTTAAGCTTTGTACCTAACGTAACCACTTGTCTATATAGGACAAGAAAGTGGTGGGATTTTTTATTGGGGGTGGGGCAGGAGTGTATAATTGGATTTGTTTGGAGTGTGTTTATTTATTTACTTATTTATTACTATCCAACAGTGAATCTGAATGTAATTATATCTGTTCTGTTTGGATTCAGTTATCTGCAAAATATGCCAATTCTTAGTGAAGAACAAAAAGAAGACTTTAATTGTTTTGAAAACCTGATGACAAAAGAATTTATAGGCCAGCAACTGATTCTAATCATAGGCTGCATGGATACCATGGAAGAGGGAGGAAGGTAAACTTAAATATCAAATTTGTGTTATTAAGCTATGACACTCATGTCTGAGGACAGGCATAGAACCTCTGCTGGGAAAAGAACCTGATCAAACAGACAAAATACAGTTTTAATGCTAGCTGGAATAGAAAGCAGTCTCCTTAATGGAATTGGTCCCAAAATTATGCCAAATATTGTCTGCTTACTTTTATGGAAAAGTAAGTTCTAATGCAGATGCAACATTGTTAGGGGAGAACAAATTCAGTTGTTTTCATAAAGTATTGTTGAGGTTATGAAATTACAAGACTGTTTATTTGGAGCATAGTATGTAAAAAATAAAAGGAGAAAAACTGATTGCTTCACAACAGATTAATTGTAGCAAGTAGCCTGTTTGTTTCTTTTGTTTTTAACCTATAGACTGCTAAGGCCTAAAAGGCTACAAATATCTTGGATACCAGGCTAAATTGGACTGTATTAACTGAGTCATTCTTATAATTTGAACAGCCTTTTGGTGTGAAGTAAGAAGAGCGAATGAATTTGGAAATTCATACCATCTCAGGCATTTTGTGAAAACTTGCATTTATGATAGTATAAACACAGCAGTAATTTCAAACTCTCAGTGGAATGTGTAAACGTGTGCCAGACTGGCAGGATAGTTTAAGTTGTAATTTTCTTTTTTTTTTAGTTTTCAGTCAGATAACTTCCATGAAAGCATTCTGCAGTATTGATACTGACTGTTCCTGCTGGTATGACTTTTCTTTGGACAGTAGGGACATCTGATTAAAAAATTTAGCATTTTCTAATCAAGAAGAAACAGGTAAAATCAGTAAAAGACAAACATTCTAAGTAAGAAGATACATTTGGCAGTTAATGTTGCTGTGGAGAAAAGTTTATCTCATACCGTATTATAAAGTCTTCATCACACTATCTTCAAGTTGCTAGGATAGTAACTCTTACGTCTTCCATTTTCTTGAATAAGCAAACATCATGTGTTTGTTTGGTTTTTTTCTCTAATGCAGAAAGCATCTGTTAATTACTTTACAAAAGATTCTCGTTTTACGTTCAACTTCAGCAGCACTTATACCTCTGCTTTTTGAAAGATTGCTCAGTATCATTAAGGATGAGGACAGAAGGATTCAAATTGTAAGTAATTGTAAAAGCTTGTTTTCTAGTCTCTTGTCTTCTCCATAAATCAAACAGCCTTTATGAAGCATTGTAAAAGAAATATCAGTATTTAAATATCAACTCTCTGCCCCTTGGGGTTTTGTTGGTGTATTCTTAGGGGGGTTTTTTGTTTGTTATTTTAGTTTTTAGCATAGCTGCATTTTGTGGTTTTCTAGAGATCTTTATGTTTAGAGATACGACTGGTGTAAATGCAATCCTCAAACTAGGGAAGTGTTACTCTTCAGTAGCCTGTTCCAGAATACTTTATCGTATTAGATGCAAAGTGTTTTGATGAAAACCTTCAGAGTGAGGATGATGTAGATTTCCAGGTTCCATACTTCTCTCCCCTCCTGTTAGCTCAGATAGATACTTAAGGTCTTCTTGTTCCTTGCTTACCCAGCTGAATGGGAGAAAATGGGATTGAAATGTGCTCATGGTCACATTGTGTTGTCAAATTGAGGGTTATTTACAGGGAATGAGCTGTTAAGAGAAACTGCACAGATGTGCAGTACTTTTTCAGAAGGATAATATTTTAAATTTGGAAAAGTTCAATGCTTAGTATATATCTGAACTGCAATTAATGGCACTAATATACTGTTTGTAACAATAGCTTGCAGAAATTACATCAGAAGTTCGTGCGCCAAGTGTTGCAGTTGACCAGCCTGTTGATGCTGCTGAAATAAGAAAGCGGGAGCTTAAGGTGAGCAGATTTTAGTTAATAAGAAAAATATTTTTTTAAGCTTAACCATCTAGAGTTTTATATAGTAGGTTAATATTGGCTAATGTCAATAGTGTGTCATTGGCTAATACCACAGTGGTTATTATATTAATTTTCTTTTTACTTTGTGTTTCAGCTGGCTGAAACAAAAGTGAAACTTTTTGAAGCAAAGCAAGCTTTGGAAGAATGCATTACTCTTCAGGATTTTAATAAAGCATCAGTATTAAAAGAGAAAATAACTGAGTTGGAACACGCAAAAAATGATCTGATAAAAGCAGCAGAGCAAGCTGAAATTAAAGAAATCCATGTGGAGAAGGTCTCTTCCCTTCTTGTATTCCTAAGTGCTGGTTATGTTTTAAAATTTATTCTTAGTTTTAAAAGAAAGTGTAGCTTGGCCTTGTCTCAAATACATTTTTGAAATTGAAACCAAACATTTATGGTATGAGTATTCTTCTTCTGCAAGTATAGAAGCTGATAGTATGCTCTGGCAAAAAAAAAATTGTATAGAAGCTGATGGTATGCTGTAGAAAAAAAAGAATTGCAGTTAAACTGTTCTTTTGTCTTTGAATAACTAAAAAATTCTAAAAGGGTCTTGTTCTTCCTCTTTTTACTCTTAACTAACTGAAAGCATGAAAAGGAATTTATTTTGACCGTAGCTTATAGATAGATGATGATTAATGTTCTTGCACAACAAATGTGTGGTGGACAGGAAATGTTTATTTGGGTAGGGACAAATTATGATTAATGGCCCCATTCTTCTTATCATAGCCACCATTTGTATTGATAATGTTTTTCTCTTTTCCCTGACCAACTTGAAGAATGATCCTGAAACACTGTTGAAGTGTCTGATCATGTGCTATGAGGTTCTGAAGATCATGTCACTTTCTAAAGGAATCAGTCCAACCATTAATGAAATCATTCAATCTCTGGTATGTAGGAATACAAAATAATGTTTACATTATAATGAAAATGCATACATCAAAGCTGACCCTTGGGTGCTGGCAGGAGGGTTTGTGGTTATTTCACAATGACTTTGCTGTGTTTGGTGCTTTTAAGCCTTTCCAGAACCTTGTGTTTTCAAGGTGAATATACATAACGCTGTTCTGAGCTCCTATGCCAGAACGCGTGTGGCAGAGAGATACTAAAATACAAGAGGAATATGATGAATATTTGACAAATGTGTGACAGTGTTGGACAGGGCTGAATTATACTGGGCCATGTCAGGTGCTTAGATGTCTGCTTACTGCCCTTAATTACTTGGATTTTCTATCAGCCAAAGTTCTGAGCGCTCTAATAGAGAACTTTTAAGGGTGTTGTTTGTTTGTTTGTTTTGGCTTTGATTTTTGTTTGTTGTTTCTAGTCAGAAGTTTTTTACCTAGGAAATTCTGGAACTCACATGGACCTTTCTTTCTTTCCTTCCTTCCATGTACTAAGAAAGATTTCCCTCACCCTGCCTCTGTTTTGTTAGGACCTTTGAAGAGCAAAATACTTCTGTATTGAAAAATAAGGTAGTGGCATTATTGGGCTCTTGTAGTCTACAAGATACACTTCCTAGTTTCCACTGAGAAAAGTACAGATTTTTCTCTTAAATATCACAGACTTTTAAATGTTACTGAGTGTATGGAAAAAAAAAAGAAAAGGTAGTATGCCATCATATGAATGGTGCATCCATGTCAGAACATTCTGTGTAATTCTTATCCCATCTGTTTAGAAAGTTTATATTGGAAGTAGTCAAGAGAAGGGCAGCAAGAAAAAGTATGAAAGGGCTGCTATTGAAGAATGTCTGAATGGGTTCTCTCTTCATAACCTGGCGAGGACTTAGGGTGAGGGCCTGAGAGAGGGCAGAAGGCATAAAACATGGGAGAAAGTGGGTGAGGATTGGTTGATCACCTCACAAACCTCTGCACTAGCAAGCTCAGAACAAACGAAATGAGTCGCTCCTTCACCTAATCGGTAATCTGTGGAATTCCTTGTCGCAGGATGTGTACATGGTGAACACTTGGACAAATTTCAGTGAAGACTGAGCAAGTTAAAGAAAAATAAATATGGAGTGATTGGGTACATAGGAACAGACTGGTAGTTCTCGTGCGTCTCAGCTGCAGATTCTTGGGACCTTGACGAGAATTCTCAAGAAGTATCTACTTAGTCTGTTTATGTAATTTGGATTTGATCTTTTGATAAGGAGATGATTGACTGGATGATCTCAGAAAGGTCATTCTTAGAATTCAGCCTGCAAAGAAAATTGCTTAAATATAGTGGAACCACACTAAATTCTTTCAGATGTACAGAAGTATTCTTATAAAGACTAATTAGTGTTGTGTATTCCAGAAACCTTTTCATTTTGTCTTTCTCTAATTTTCACATTTGTTGTTTATTTCACTTTTCTTTCTCCAAGATTCTGCTTTTGTATTGATGTTCCTGCTGGATTTTCATGTGTTAAGTGACTTGGGATACTTTCTTAGGTTTTTGTTTTTTTTTTTTAACTTGAACTCCTTAGTAAATGGAAAAATATTAAATGATGCTATTGTATTGTTCATACTGTATCTAGTCTGGTTTTTCTTTTGTGTGGTTTTTTACAATTGTCATCTCAAAACTATTTCAAATACATCAAAGTGGCATCTATTTTTTGTAACTTGGAACTGGGTATTGTTTCTCTGCAAGAATGTTAATGTCTTTTATGAAGAAATATGTAGGCTTGTTGTTGTGTGTTGGTTTTTTCATTTCCCATTCTGCTTCTGTTTATATCTAGATAAACAGAGTATTTGGTAGTTGCCATTTTCCAATCCTGTATCAAAATAAATTTTTTTTAATTTCAGGTTAAGCATGTTTTAGTAGTCAGAGTTTTATTTTCAATTCATGTATTTCGTCTATAAAGTTTAATATTACTGTTTTCAGATACTTCCAGGTGTAACTAATGTTCACCCAGCTGTGAGAAATATGGCAGTTCTGTGTTTGGGTTGCTGTACCCTTCAGAACAAAGAATTCGCCCAACAACAGCTTCCATTGCTGTTACAGGTAAAATATCTGATCAGAAATGAAATGATGGTCTTTGCAACTTAGTAAATAAATCTAGGCTTGTATCTATAACAAGCTATCATACATAGTAATGTTCTTTGAGAGCCAGTGATTCCTGATTTTCTCAAGATCTGGAGAGTGTGGTTTCACGTAGATTTTTCTGATGTCTAATAAGATTCAATTTATCTTGGTAGTAGCATGTTTTTCCTTTGTAAGGTCACCTGTTGTCTTGAAATTTTCTAGGAATTCCTTAAGGTCCCACTTTCTCTTCAAAATCTGGGTGAAATCAGTCACGTATTTGTTACTCAATACAGAAAAGAGAAGCTGTAGGATTCTCTAAGCCTTCCTTGGGAAACCAAACTAAAAATGTGTCCATGATGGTTTTCACATTTCTGTTACATACTTACGTGTGATTTTTGGGTGTCTCATTTAAATTCTGAATAACTAATTTCTTTATGGATTAAGGAAGAGTTCTTAAGTAGAGGATAAAGCAATATTCAAACTAACAAACAATAGCATGGCCAAACATCTATGGATAATGGAGCATGCTGGATGCTGTAATATCCACAGTTCCCATCCTTGTGAATGTTCTGATACCAAGCTAATTATATCAAATATGACACTTGTTAACCCTGGTTTTTCACCCTGGCTTTGAGGGAAGTGTGGGTGGCCATTGTGCTTTTTTAAGAGTGTGTTCAGGCAGACATTGGAGAAATGACAGCAGGTGAGCTGATACGCTTGACTCAGACAAGATGGTAGATCTGTCAGTCATAGTAGGAGAACTTTGGATTCCTAAAAAAGTAGCATTTACTATTGTTTTTAATTTGCCTTTGAGTATGTCACACTAAAAAAAGGGTTTGTTTAGAGAGGATTTCAGTTACTTTAGTAGCTTAAGTTTTTGAATTAAGTAATCTTTCTGCAGGTACTAAACCCCACAATCTCTATGTAGGCTGCTATCAGAAGCAGGGTGTTGGGCTAAGCAGATGTAGAATCTCTGGGCTAACCCACGATGTATGGTTTTACTTGCTTGTAATTTGAGCTATAATACTGTAGTAACCTATGTAACTTTGACTTTTATTACTCTCTTGGTCCCTGTTGTCTTTTTACATACTGTTGATTTTAATTAAGCTGTACTTTTATTAAGCTATATTTCTGTAATGCCTAACGCTCTGGAGCTACCACAGGCAAACAGACTTTGTTTGTTCAGTGTCTGTGTACAGGTTGAACAATAAAATTATATCTCACACACTCTGTGAGTGAAATTAATTTGATTTTATGTAGTGTAAATTGCATAGATGACTTGATAAATTATTTCCCAGAAGGTATTATAAATTCAGGTTTAAATTTTTATCACACCTTCTTAAAGTTTGAAAATTGGTTCAAGTATTATAAAAAGTTTCCTAAAATAATCAATATTATTAAAGGAAAAAATCTTACTGTGCTAATTTCAAGATTGGTGGTCTGCTGGAAGATGATGTATTTATTTTCCTTATTAAACCTAGGTTTTACAAATAGATAACATAAAGATAAAGCTCAGTGCTTTAAAGGCAATCTTCGATCAACTAATGCTGTTTGGAATTGAGCCTTTTAAAACGAGAAGAGGCAATGACTCTCAAAGTGAAAGTGCACACATTAGAACTGAAAATGGTGAGGACAAAAGTGAAACAATAGAGGAGGAAGAGGAGACTGCCACAGTTCACAGCCTTCTGAAGCTTCTTTCTGGTTTCTTAGACAGTGAGGTAAGGAATGTTATAAAATTTGCCTTAGTTTTGTTTTAAAGTTGTTTTTGCAGATGGCTTATCATCCCTTTGGGTTGCCTGGGAATATTATGTGATGTGAATTGGAATTAATGGTCTAATATTAAAATACCTGTCCTAGAAAATGACTACAAGTTTGTCACTGGTACAGGCTAATGTTACTCTTGAGCTGCTTTGCATTCTGTGCAGGTGTAAATATGTGAATGCAGAGAAGTGATTGGTAAGATAGGATATAGGCTATTACAGTAAAGTATTAGTAAAAAACATTATGGTTGGTGTATTGTGTATATGATGAGTTCTTTCTTCAGTATTCAGAACTTCGGACAGAAGCTGCAGAAGGCATTGCCAAATTGATGTTCTCTGGGAGGCTGATCAGTGCCAAGCTCCTTTCTCGTCTTGTTTTGCTGTGGTATAATCCCGTGACTGAAGAGGATACTCGGCTCCGACACTGTCTGGGTGTTTTCTTCCCTTTATTTGCTTATGCAAATAGGTAATGGTCTTTGAAATTTATTATGTGACAATATACATTGATCTAGCAGCTTTAAGAACCTTTTTTTGGTTTTGCAGAAGTAGAAATGGCAGAAATGCAAACTAGACTTCGACATCTAATTCAGCCTCCTATGCCTATTGCTTTTGAAAGTACATAATCTCAACCTGTGACCATTCTGAAGACTTTCCATTAATTCCCTTTTACCCCTGTGGCTTTCCATGTGTTTTTTTTCTCTCCTAAGCCTACAATTGAAACTGTTCTCAAAGATATTGAATAAAATTAATTTAAAAAGATGTGCTTTACTTATTTATGCTGTTGAGCACTACAGGTAGGCTTTGAAGTGTCACTAAAAAGTAGCTAGCAGGAATGCTTCAAAAGAAAATAATCAGTGCCCAGCAGTTATCAAAGCAGCAAGCTGCTGGGTTGTGGTTTGGGGTTTGTTTTTGTTTTGTTTTTGAACCAAGGAATACTCCAATTTAAATTCACAGCATATTCAAATCTCCTGTTTATTTTGGTGGTGGACAAAAAAGGTAGAGAGCTTATGTAAGGGAATAAGCTTAAATAGCAATTCTCATCTCCTTTTACCTGCTGTAAGAAAAAAATGTTTAACTTACTTTTTAGTAGCTGCTAGCGGTTTTATCACGTTAGAACAAACTGAGTATTTATCTGCTTTTTTATAGTTAAGTTTTAATTTAGGTGTATTATGTTACCTTATCTATTTTTCAAACCAAATTGAATTAAATTTTTGTGGCCTATGCGTTGCCACATTAAGAGAAGTAGTGCAAAGGGGAGTGGTCTTGAAGAGGCAAAAACCCCTAAGCAATGTATTTTTGCTGTTGTTGGAAAAAAAAAATACAAAGAAAGATACCCAATTTCTTATAGAATGTGGTTTTCCCTATTTAATTTCTTATGAAAGTAGCAGAACAAGTGGTTTCATATGCTTCTGGTATCTCTGATAATGAGTAATGAATTTTAGCTTTTAACATTGATAATCTTTTACTTGTGAATTTCATCTTCTGATGCTGTGAATTTCATTCTCTTTTTTTATGAGTTCTAGTGATTGCCCACCTGAGTTATCCCATGTATTTCCAAGTTATTTGCAAATGAGGCAATTTCTTGTGGCACCTCATAGATGATCTTTTTCTTGAAAAAATAACGTGGTGTATGTGTTAAGCAAAAATCAGAAAAATCTGCAGAGAAAAAAACTCCTATGTCTTAGTCTGGCTCATTGATTGAGAATCTCTGTTTAGTTAGGTAATCTCATTTATTTTCTGTCTCAAAACATTATCTGCATCCTGGATCACAAATGGTCCATTTTAAGTTGAGTAATTTACTTTCTTCAGTTACCAATACTCTGTTATTAAAGTGAGTTATTAAATATCATGTGTAATTCAGAACTGGTCTGCAAAGTTGCCATTCAGTAAAGGAGAATTTGGGTAATAAATGAGATTTGGTGGAGGCTCATACCTAAATTTTATATTGATCTCTCACTGAATTTTAAAATTCCATTTGTTTTCTGGGTGCTGCTCTGTTAATCTTTCTATCTGGTCACAGATATAATCAAGAGGCTTACTTTTTGAAATGAAATATTTGAACTCTGAGGAAAAAAAGTTGATCCTGACTTTTTAAAACAATCTGTCATGTCAGAAGGGTGGTATGAGATGCTAGAACAGGGACAAGGTTGTGTAACCAGTGAACAATTCTTATTAGTTGAATGTCTTCTATAGAGTATTAAATTCTCAGGCAGCCTAAGAGAAGCTTCTGCCTTGTGCCTATATGCTATTAGAGGTGTATTTTTTTCATTTACAGGAAATAATCTGAATGGTACTTCAGTAATGCGTGAGCCAATATAAAGCCTTAAAGCTGCTGAAAGGGGGAGTTCTTGCCTTTGCTTCTTTTGTAGCCAGTTGTAGTGCTCAAAAGGTTTTTTCGTCAGCTGGTTTGGCTCTGTAATCCAACAGCAAAAAATCTGTTTTTTTAGAAATAATTTGCTTTCTTAGTTTTCTCCTGTAGTTATTTGGGTTCTAATAGGAAGTTAATATAAATATCAGCATGAGTAAAGGCTTTACTTCAACCGTACCTTGTACTTTTTGACATCTTACTTGTTAAATTGTTTTGACAAGTCTTGTGGAACCACACTGTTAGACAACTTGCTGCAGAACCAAGTGAAACATGATTTTTAGGCTTGCTTGGCAGGAGTTATGAACTCTTCTGAGAAAAAAGCATAAGTATTTCTTCCAAAAATCTTGTTAACCACTGCATACCTTTTTTGCCAGGTTTCCTTGCTTTCTTACACAATGAAAAGTACCCCCAAAGAAAAATGCTAGCAGAAAGGAGGAATGAGCAGGAAACAAGACTAATCTATGAAAATGAATTAGAGAAATGTATTTATGTAAATGTTTTCTCTTGTCCTTCAAGATAGAATATGTCTGTATATATCAGTTGGGTTTTCAGTAGTAAGGATGAATGTTCAAATTCTTCAAAGGTAGGAAGTGTTACTTGAAACTTGCTTGAAATACTGTGTGCTAAAATTTCAAATGGTTCTATGAAACAGTTTTGATGTCGTGATCTTGCTGGCTTTTGCTACCAAGTTTGGCTGCTCCCACTTTGCTTTGATTGATGTAATGGGTCGGTGAACTTTCATCATGGAAGAGAAAACTTAATTTTGTCTCATTATGCTACTAATATTTGACTTCACTGACACAGGTCTAACCAGGAGTGCTTTGAAGAAGCTTATCTTCCAACTCTGCAAACACTGTTAAATGCTCCTGTAACATCACCTTTGGCTGAAGTAGATATCAGTAATGTTTCTGAACTGTTAGTGGACTTGACCAGACCAAGTGGACTGAAATGTCAGTCCAAGAAGTCTCAGGACTATCAGGTACAATGTGCTAAACTGTAGGAAAATAGTACTTGTGTCAGATTAAGAACTACTCCACCTTTGCTTACTGCTACTTGTCTGGGCCTCTCTGGGATTCCCAGTGTCAGCAGTTGGATTAATGAGCGCCTGTTCAGGTAGTAAAGTCTTTCAGCTTGACACTTTCCTCCCTCTTTTCCTCCTTTTTTCTTCCTCTCCTCTCCCCCCCCAATTTCCCCTCCCTCTTACAATTAAAAAATGCTAGTAGGAACTTGCACATGGCTAATTGTTTATGTTGTGAAAGGTATTTATAAAAATCAGTTGGTGAATGTACTGAAAATGGTGCATTTTAGGAAAATGTTTGCTGTGTAAAATTAGCCAACTGTTTAAATCAGATTTTTCTCACTGCCGTCTCTTGTAAATGGTTCCCAGCAGAATTGCTGATATCTGTTTTCTTTCCTTTGCAGGAGTTAACAGTGCATGATACTTTAGCCATGAAAATTTGCAATGAAATCCTGGCAGACCCAACTGCACCAGATGTCCGTATTTATGCGAAAGCTTTAAATTCACTAGAACTCAGTAGTTCTTCTACAGAGAATCTTCTGGTGTTGCTCAATGAGATTCAAGAGGTAGTACACAAATAGCATGGTTCTTACCTTTTTAATCATTAGTAGTCTAATGTTCTGATACCCTTAAAAATGAAGGGCCTTTTGTTTACTATGGCGATATGACTGGAATTTCTCTTCTAACCAGTCTTTGAAAATTAATTTTTGCATCATTTACAAAAATCTGAGCTGATATCACTGCATAAACCAGAGACAGTATAACCAGCTTGAAACAGTGTGCCCAACTTGATACATTGCAGTACAGTAAGTTCTCTTGAGAACTGTGGTGTAGTTATTTTTGTTAAGTTAAAATAAAATCCAGTATTAAGTCTTGCAGTTTTGCAGCTTATCTTTAGTTAATTATTAATAGCTGAAATTTTACACCTGAACTTACAATATAATGGGAAGATCATAAGGCAACAGGAAAAGGATGCTTGATTTAAGATGAAGTGGGAAGGGATTACAAGACTTTTACTTTGTTGCTTTTATTAATATGGAAAAAACTTAAAATTTGGAAGTTTGGCACATGAACACAATGGTATATAGAAATGTTGAAAAGAATGCTGAATCCACTATGGGCATATCATCCAGAGGTAGCTGTACTCCATGTCCAGTTGCTTTAATTTTCTTCAGGTTTCCTTTAAAAAAATTATGAAAAAAAAACCCTGGGATTTTAGTGTGTAGTATTGATGGAGAAAGTGTTCCTCCTTTCAGCTTGACCGGTCACTTTCATGTCACACATTGTATCCTTTGTGCAGTAATTTCAACTAATCCTCTCAGTAGGCAAATTTAATAGATAAAAGAAATAGTTGTAAATTTACGTAGCATTCAACATTGAATGTCTGTTCTCCAGAAAGTGGAAGATAAACCATGTCAAAGAGCTATTGAGAAGATCCAAATGAAATTGACAAAGGATCCTAATGTGGGCAAAAACCACTCTGGAAGAACTGAGGAAACAGGTCTCTCTGAAAGGACACAGGAAAGAGACACCACATTGTCTGAAAATAGGACACAGGAAAGAGACATCACATTGTCTGAAAATACTGTTCACAATGAAGAAGGTAATTCAGGAGGGGTGAAGTACAGCAGGTGTACAATTCAATGAATTGTTTAGGTGTTATGAAAATAAGAAGTAATAGAACTTGGGAGACAACCCCAGCTCCCTCAGCTACTCCCTGTATCACTTGTGCTCCAGATCCTTCCCCATCTCTCCATTGCCCTTCTCTGGACTCACTCCAGCACCTCAGTGTCTTTCTTGCAGTGAGGAGCTCAAAACTGACCATGAGATTTGAGGTGTGGCTTCATCAATGCTGAGTACAGGGGAATGGTCACTGCCTGGGTCCTGCTGGCCACAAAGTCTCTGGTACAAGCCAGGATGCCACTGCTGGCTCATGCTCAGCTTAGGACATTCAGCTGTTAGAGCTGGTCCCTTACAATTTCAGTGTCCTCAAATGGAAAATCACTGTTCCTGTGCTTATGGTCCTCCGATTTGGGGGCTGGCCAGCCTGAGGTCCATCAGTAATATTAGAGAATCAGGCAAATAAAGCACTGAATGGCTCTGCTTTTTCTCTAGTCCTGTTAGTCAGGTGACTGACCATCTTCAGCAAGTGTTCATCCAGTGTTTTGTTTGGACCTCCTCCTGCTTTTACTGTACCTTCAAAAGTCAGTCTTTACTATCTCACAAAACACTGACCAGGTTCAACTGTAATTGAACTTCAGCATTTGTGCCTTCTCCCCACTTGTACGAACCACAGCTCTGTCATCTTCCTGCAAAGCCTGACCTTGCTGTGAGAGATCTTGCAGTTCCTTTTTCCTCTTGAGCCCCACAAGGAGGTCTCTGTTCAGACAAGCTGATCTTCTGTCCTGCTTGCTCAGCTTCCAACACAGTGGAAGGGGCTAAACAGTCGTCAGGAATAGTTTATGTATGATTGACCTTTGTTGGGCTGGGGTTACAGCTAAGTGACATTTTAAACTCTGTTAGCCTTATTAGCTAGTTTCTGGTTTAAAGAAAAAGTGGGGTTTAATTCTGTGGCTTTTAATGTAACAGCCACCATTTAAAATACTGGTACTTGAGATAATCAGCTTTTCATTTATGACTTCTGCATGTGTTATTCTGTTTAACAGAAAATAATAAAGATGCTCTTCATACTCCAGTTAATGACGTTAAAGAAAATGCAAAATTAAGATCTACAAGAAGCAAAGCTGGCAAAGGTACAGTGGCTACAATATTAGTTGTTTTTAATAAAATTATTTCATACTAACTTTTTGTGACAGTATAAATGAGAAAGCCATTCATACTCTGTCATAGTTTTTACAATTTTATTTGTTAAAAGATGAAAGTAGTATTTTCTGTGGAAATTTTTGTGCTGTTAACCTCTCCCAATAACACAGATTTCAAAAAAGAAAAAAAAGATTGACTACAGGCTTGCAGATAACCCAGTCACAGCCACTGACAGTAATGTACAGGTGTTTCTGGGAGAAGTGCAAAACTGTGGGGTTTTTGTTGTTGTTTTTTTGTGACCACGTTCTATCTATGCTGACTGCATATTTCTGTTTCAATGCAATATCAAACACTGAAGAAAGATAGCTACAAAACTAGTTTAAGAAAATAAATGGTATCAAGAGATGAAAAAAGACTTTTGTTTATACTTAGGACAGCGGAAAGTGGCAGAAGTGAGGTCTGTGAGCAGAAGAAAAACCGGTGCAAGTGTAAAACGTGGTCTTGAAAGGTAAATCCTTGTCTCCCCTCTATCAAAACCACGATGTCTGTTCTAGCAAGGAAATTGAATTCAAATGTTTTTCTTTCCCAAACCTGTATGTTTTGATATCCTCTGTTCCTAAAACACTGATAAATATTTAAGAAAAAAAATTTCTTTGAACTGGTACTTTTGAAACAGTGGCAGGTTCTGTCAAGGAGCCTGTAACATTTTTTTAGCATACCTTTTGTGTGCTGAGTCAACAGATATTCTATCTGAAAAGAGTCAGGTTTTTGGTTTACATTATTGTTCTTCTTCCAGTTAGTTTTTTCTGCTTTTTTTAATCTGTTCTGTGGAAATATCAATTTTAAAAATTTAAATTCTTTTTCCCCCTTCACAGTTTTGTTGCTTGTTGTCCAACATGTAGTTGACAAGCATCTAGAAATGACTGAGAAGTGAATATAGACAATGGATTTCTTCCCTTATGATCTTGCAGGATATAAGCATTAAAACAACATTACCTTTGTAATTTTCAGCTCTGCTCAACTCTTTCTTCAGCAAGTAATCCATTTATTGTGGACTTTATTGTGACCAGGGTCAGTCTCTCCCATTTGCCTGTTTGGTGTGTTTGCTTTGATTCCATCTAATTTTGGGGGAATGTTGCTTATTTTGCAACTGCTTATCACTTGGTTATCTTTACTGATACTGCTACATCACTTGGAAAACACCAATATATTCTCAAAAAATAAAAAGTTTATAATTGGTAAGAAGTATTTTTACTCTTTAAGACCATGTTTCAAGTTTGTTCCTATAAAAGCTCTTCAGTTTGCTTAGTCTTTTTTACCTTACTCTTAAATGTTCTATGTTTCAGTTGTGATCAGATTCCAGAACCGGTCCCAGTGTCAAGTTCGAGGCCTCAAAGACGAGCAAAAACTTTGGCACTGGAGAAAACCCGAATGAATCTTTCAAGGCTGTTGAATGAGGAAATGGATGAGTGAAGACAAAAGAAGAAAGTGCCTTTGTCAACACTCTAGTTAACATCAGACTTAAAAATAAGATTTTTTTTCTTGCTACTCATATTTAACTCCTTTTATATGAATCATCATTTATAATTCTACATTTTTATACTAGTTTTTTTAAAATAGATGCTTTTAATTAATTTCCTGATATGAAGTCCCTCATTCATGTAATAAAAACAGATTAAAATATTACCTGAAAAAAACGTGGATTATTTTGTCTTTTACTTTATAGAGAAGATTGCATCTTACCCGCAAATAAAAATTGCTGTTGGTGCTAAGTATTCCATAGTTAAAGCTGTTTTGATATTTAACATTAGCAGTTGCTTGTGATGGCAGCAATTTTGAATGTACCTACTTTTATGGCACCCGCTTTCTTCATTTTTGTAAGGTTTTATAACAGTAAAACCTGGTCAGCAGATCCGTGTATTCACTGTTCATGTTAGTGTAAAATAGAGTTGATCTTAATTGGGAGTTGTGCTTCCTGCAGGTGTGTGTCCACTTTATTAAACACTGTCAAAGTGGTAAAAGTGAATAACTGATTTTACAAACCATACTGAAAGTCTACTGATGCTGACCTTGTTATATAGAACCAGTGCTGTGCTTTTAACAAAGCATAAAAGTATTTGTGGTACAAAATAAGATCTGGTAAGGAAAGGAGTATTGAAGTACAGAAGGGGCAAAAACTGAAATCCTCCAAGGTCGGTGTTGTGTCTTTTTAAAGTAGCATCCAGTTGTTATTTCTTTGTAGCTCTGAAGTTCAAAACATGTAGGAGTGGTCAGGAGCTTCACAGGACAGTAGATTATAGGCTGCAATCACACAGTAGTCCCTGGTGGCTGAGCAGGTTCACTGAGACAGAAACACCGGAGCAGTTGTGTCTGTGTCACAGTGGGCTCATTTCGGGGCAGTCGCAGCGAACTCACTCGATTCCTCGACATGCACATCTCAACTACTGATGCCAAATGCAGCTTCCTAAGGAACTTGCATTTAAAATAGGTAAATATGCTATAAATGATCTTGGGTAATTCTCAGAAATTACTTAGGAGCACAAGTGAAAATTAGTATTCCTAAAGTGTAATGCCCAAACTATTGTTTCCAAGCTTGCATATAGGAAACAGAGGGATTGTGTTGCTTTGCATCCTTTGCAGTTTTTGTTGGAAACTTGTCAAACTGCAAAATGCCATGACACACTTTTCTGCTGGTATTTGCTCTAGTCAGAAGCTTCTGTAATTGTGATGAATTATTTTTGTAATTTTAAACACAATTTTGAGGTCCCTACCTCCCTCTTTTGGGAACTCTTTTTAAATCCCCAAATTGTGTTGTAGTGTGAGTTTGTGTACATGCAGCCACTTCAGATCAGAGATGTTCTCTGTCCCCTTGAATGCTGCCTGAACATAGTGGAAAGGGGCCAAGTACAGAGTTGTTTTTCTCAGTTGTAAGTCAGAGCTTCCCTGGGGCTTTAGTGTTGGGGTTTTTTAATATAAGTTCTCTCTCGTCCTCCCTCTCTTGAGTGGTTTGTTCTTTAAGCACTACTACACTTTGAACAACTGGTGCTAGTCCGCCCTTATTTTTTCTTAAAATAAATTTTGAGGCAAAGCAGGAGCAATAAAAATCTATGAAGGCCTCTGACCATGCCCTCCTGAGTAAGACTTTAGTTTTGCTTTCTTGCTGTTCTGTTGTGCCTTGCCACATACGCAGGTTCTGTCTCTGGCATCTCTTAGGAATGCTGGACTGGAAAGGTGAGGTTTCCCTCAAGTCACCTCCCAGTCTGTGGATGCCTCTGCTGTGGATGTGGCTTCACTGGTGTGTGTTAATAGAAAATAGACTTTGTCTAACTGGAGGCCCGTGGGGCTGGAGTCCCTGCCCTGGGGGGAGAGGCTGAGGGAGCTGGGCTTGTTGAGCCTGTGAGTGCTGGGAGGATCCCCAGTCACCTGCAGGGAGTCCGGTGAAGAGATAAAATCGGGCTCTTTGTTGTATATGATGAGAGGATAAAAAACCAGCGGGTATAAATTGAAACTCAGACCAGAACAGAAGGTGAAAAAACAGGTTGAGAACTGCTGGAACAGGTTGCCTGTGCAGGTTCTGTCCTAGGAGTTTTTAAGACAGGAGTAGGTGTGAAGTACTCACAGCTGGCTGCCTTTGAGCAGGGTGTACAACTATGGACCTTCCCGATGTCCGTTTATGCCTGACTTACCCTGTGATCCTTTCAGGCCAGAAACCTGAGCAGCAACTGGCACTGAATTTCCAGCCCCTTTGGGCACGTTGCCTGCCCAACTCCCTGTAAAGGGAAGGGTTTTCTGTGTAATACAAAATTTGATGTGTTCTTGTAAAATTACTCTACTGTTCCAGGAGGGGTGGCTGCATAATTGCAGGGTAGGACAATCAGATGAGTGCTGTCTCTCAAAGTTCACTATTACTGATAATCAAGGTTTCAATGTTTGCAGCTGACTTCCTGAGAAAGTCACATGGTAGCAAGAATACATCCAAAGGTGACAAGGAGCCAAGCCTGGAATAATCATCCTTGCAGTGAAAAAAATCTTTACTTGGTATGCATTACTCCTTCTAGCTAAAATAATGCTCTTTTTAAAATTTAATTCTGTGTGTTGCAAGTACCTAACTTCCTGGCTGCTTAAGTAAAGAATAAAATTTTAATCCCTAAAATATTTTAATTTATTTAGAAACAGCCTCTTTGTTGCTCTAGACCAATTACTGTGTGTTCTTCCTCTCAAGTCAGCAGCCAACTAAAACTCAAAAGGAATAATAATAATAAATAATAGTTGTTAACAAAAACAGGCTCCTGCTTGGAGCTGAGGGAGACATGTCCAAACCAGGGAGGTTCTGGTATTTACTGGGTCTTTGAAATCAGAAAATCCATGTGGCATCTCCTCCCACAGGCACACAAACACAATTCCAGCTGCACTGGCTCCAGTGCTTGCAAGACTCTTACATCCCACCTGCCTCCTTACTGATCCTTGTGCTTTGGTGGGGCTCCACTGAAGTCAACTCTCCCCTGGGAAGTTTAATTCTCCTTTTGGCTTTCTTGCCCCACAGAATCTACGTGCAATAAACAGCTGAGAGACATAAAGACCTTCTAAACAGCATGAAACATGATGAATATTTATTCTTTTAATCACATTCTGCACTTCCAATCATGTCCAATGCTTCAGACCCTCTTGGGGTCTTGTGACACTTACCAGAATTCATAACAGTCTCTTTATTTCAGTTACTGGATTGCACCTGCAAACCAACAAACCTCTGCAAAGAGGAGCTGCATCTTCACTTTTGTAAGGTGAATCCTTAAAACCTTTGTTTTATAAAATACAGTGTCTTCCAAGGAAATTTCCTTCTGGAAAATTAGTTCTTGTCAAGTAAAGGACAGAAAACTCATCATGAATTAAGAAAGCTCTACTCTAGCTACTGAATGTATGACTCCAGAAAAGAGAAGTATATTATATGGTTTTATTCTAACACTTTTGTTATAGCTCTATTAATAATAAAGTTTTGATGAATGAAGTACATGAACCTTGCTAAGATCATTTAAGCATGGAATGTCTACAATGTAGTCAGCTACAACCATTTACTACTTCTTTGAGTAGAGATAAAATTTTGATTTTACATTGAATTTCCAAAGTACACGGAAAAAAATGAAATAGGAAGAGCATTTACATCCATTTTAATTAGTGGCAGGCATAAATTCATAAAAACAAATGGAGAAGAAAGACCATTTAGCAGAAACCTCAAAAAGTGCAGATACAGATTTGTTGAATGACAATCTTTCATGAGATTCTCCAGCAGGCTTGGTCTTTCTTTTAGACATTAGGGTCATTAAACACTGTCACACAGAAGTTCTCAAGATAAGTGAAGATGAAAGCATACTGCAGAAACAAACTGGTGCTTCCATACATTTCAATCCGTTGGTGAAGGAGATCTCCTCAGAAAATTTACCTTTGTACTGCTTTGCTTCGAGGTAGTCGGTCTCCACCTGTTACAGATTTGTTTGAATTATTACCATAAATCTTTACATGGTGACCTATGCCACAAATTACATAATATATTAACTTTCGTGCACAAAAATAAAATTGGGAAACCATAGTTAAATTTAAAGAACATAGAAAAATCACAATACTATTAAAGGGGAACATCCGATTCTGATATAAATTTGTACTGCAAGAATTTCATGATGGTCAGATGTGAAACTTCATATTTAGAAAAGAAAAAGTACATCAAACTGAATAATGCTAGTAGTATATAAAGCCAAATCACACAAGATCATTTCAAGATCAATGTAATAAATGCTTATTATTTAGCAGAAAAAAAAAATCAGGAACAATGTACAAAATAATAGTGCAAGAACAGCTGCAATCTATTTGTTCTCATCAGTTTTGAGATTTTGGTTAAAAACTTTACAGCTGGCGAGAGATGCTGCTGAAAAACTCAGATTCCACTCAGTGGGCTGATTAAGGCACATCTTTATGGACTTCAAATGTTCATTTTCTGTGTTCATGTCTATTGAATTCTGCGGCTCCGAGACTTTCACTTGTAGCGTGCTGTGAGAAAAGAAGTGGGGGTAGGAGAGGGAAAAGAATGAGAAAAAGTTTAGTACACTTTCCTCTTGCCCTGCAAACAAGCTGATAAGAGGCAAGATGAGGTGGTGGCAGATCTTGTATTCTGATGGGGTTTTTTTTGTCGTTTTAGAGCACTATGTTCCAGAAACACTGAGATTAGAACCTGACTGTGCTGTGCTGTGTTGTACCTTGGGCTTGTCTGCGTGGGGATGGCTGAGGCCCTGTCCATTGGCAGCCCAGGTCACTCTCCTGCTCGTGCTGTTCCTTTGCTGGAGGTGCAGTAACAGCTGGACTTGCTTAAATCATCTCCAGCTGACTAAAGGCACAGAGCAGGAACTGGGCAAGAGCTTGGGGCTTGTTTTTATTGCCGACAACATTAATTTAGTGCGGCCATGGAAGGAGTCACATAGAGACAGTATTTTGATTTAAATCTAGGGAAAAAAGTAATACAAAAATGGAAAGAAACCCAGTCCTTTGTGCAGTCTGCACTAAGCAGACTAGGACAAATGTGTGGATTGAGTCATCAGACAGTTTGGGTTGGAAGACACCTTTAAAGGCCATCTACTCCAACCCCTCTGCAAAGAGCAGCGACATCTTCAACTAGATCAGGTTGCTCAGAGCCCCATCCAGCCCGATCCTGAATGCTTCCAGGGATAGGACACCCACCATCTGTCTGGACAACCTGTTCCAGCGTTTCACCATCTTCATCATCAAAAATGTCTTCCTTAATATATAAAGTGCTCAGAGGTGCTTTAAGATATAAATCACACCCAGAAGACAATTTCAATCCTCATTTCAAACCTATTCTTTTATTTTACTCTCTACCTCCTGCAGTGATTTGTCCACCTGTGTGTGATACATTGTTTCTCACCACCCTCTTCAAAGTTTTCGACAACTTCAAGAATGATATAAAGTTGAAAACGTTTCTGAGATACTAAAAATAATGTTCTAAGTACAATAATAAGAGTAGGAAGTAATCACCATGCTAAAACCGATCTGAACAGTTTCCTATCAAAGGGGTATTTAAGCAACAAAAATGGGTTTTACTTGCTGCATTTCAGGAAAACAGGTTAATCACAGAACTCAGGTGCACATTCTGAAGGACTGAATGTGCTGTAGTGTTGTGCTCACATGGGCGCAACAGAGTAGCTGAGGACAGTCAGTCAGTGCAGGACTATACCCTAAAACATTGGCTTGTGTTACTCAAATACCAATGACTGATTAAAACATTTCCTATGTCACAGCAAAAGGGAAAGAGCTTAGGCAACAGCTAAAACGACAATTTACTGTTGTTTTTCACAGATATCAGAAACGGTTTTCATTCTTCTACATTTTAACATAAGCTCCCCTGAAGGCTGTGTGCCCTTCTGACGTGGCAGTGAAACAGACATTTCTCACTTACTAACACTGGTTCCCAACCTGCCAAACTGGTGCACTGCTCCCATGCCCTGCCTTTCCTCATTATTCAGCCTCTATCCTTGGTCTCATTTTGCCTTGTACCCTTTTCCTCTGGTTGCTGTGATCTTTTTCCTCCTTCAGGAAACGGAGTGCAGGTGTAGATGATGGACAGGACTTCAGTCAGCAAGGTTACTTTCTTGAGTTTACAACCTCTTTAGACTTGGATCTTTGCCCTCAGAAAGTCAAAGGCTTTTCTTATGGCCACGTGACTAAGTGCATATGGGAGATGGTGTTAAGGCTCACTTCTGCAGTTAGCAGCTTTCCTCACCCCTACTGATTTTGTGCTTTTCAGGCATGGCCAGGTAGCAAAACATAACTTCTAATGACTACTCAACAGCTAAATGAAGGATAGGGCAGGAATGTTTTGGTTTGCGTTTTTTTAAGGGTCAGGGTGGTTTTGGGTTTGTTTTTTTTTTGGTGGTGGTTGCTGTCTGAAAGGAACATAAATACATAAATCCCTTGGGAATCAAGAAATTGCAAACTATGAAGTAGTATCTAGCTGAAAAGTGCTTTAGACCCAACATTTCTACTGTCTTTAAAGCAGCAGACAGAGAAACCCTATTGAATGCTGGGCAAGTGCCAGACAGAAAAAGCCAAAGGTTCAAGGTCCTCATATGACCTGGCACGTTCCTTCTGTTTATCACCTAGGAATTGTACCAAGCTGGTAAGGGCCATTTTCCAAACTACACTGCTGGTGGTGTAACAGGGTATCCTAGGGTTTGGTGGAATTGCAACCACCATTCCTTTCCCTTTGCTTGGACGACAAATGAAAATGCTGAGAGCTATTATAATACCAAACAGCACTTTCCAAGGACTCAGCTCTGTCAGGGACTGTCCTACTCTTCATATTTTAGGTTTGTACAGGTTTCTGTACAAGGTGCAATAGGCTGGACGGAATTCGCAAAACTAGAACTGAAGTATGTGTGGATAACTGTCATGTGGTAATCTATTTACCTCTCAGAGAAGAACTCTAGGAAACTCAAGACTTTGCTTTTTAAATGAATGCATAAAAACAGGAATAGAAAAATGTTTATTTTTTTGCCCAAGTTCCTTGGTATGGGTAACATCAACAAATAACATTTAAGTATTTTAGAAAATTTTACCTTGGTAAAGTGGAAAACAATATGGTTAGAGATCTGCATTAATTCATTCGTTAACCAAGAAGAACCTAGTCTTTCATATTGCTTTTTATTCCTTTACCTGTAGTGATTTATTTTTCAGCTGTTGATGTAACAAGGTAAAAAAATGGTATATTTAAATATTTTTAAATCAGAGAATGTAATTAAAGGGATAAAATTGAACAGAAGCAGTTGAATTTCTCCAGTCAAATCCATCAATAGATTCTACTCTAAATTTTATTCCACTGTACTCGCACATGCTCCACAGTGCATTAAGCACTCCTAGCAAAAGATGTCACACACAGCAACCCTCCAGTCAGGAATTCAGATTACAGTCTGATGGTCCCAGAAGCCATGAAGCTATTTCAGGAGAGCTTGGAAGAGCATCCCCGCTTTACAGCACCCCAGAGCTCTCCTCTACCAACACTCACACCAGTAAGCAGATGAGTTCCTGTAATTTCCTAGACAACAGGCATATACTGATCTTACATAATGGTCTCTAAAAGGTTAGAATTTCCAATTCTGAAGCCATGTGTTTACCATTCCAGCAATTATCATCTGTTTAGCTTTTATTCACTTGGGACTGACTCAGTTAATCAGCTTCCGTGCATGTGATTTGTGGAAGTCAGCTCCAGGTGCTTCTGTGACACGGAACATGAACTCCGGCCATGGCATATCCAATAGCTCTATTTTCACTAGTGAATTTGAAGACAGGACAAGTGCTAAAATCCCAGTGAAAAAGATGAAAACCATCTTCATTTTTTCATAATTTATATGACAAATTAGTGAGATTTCTTGAAAATTCAGTATTTTTTCTTCATCTTTAATTACACTACCCACTCTCAGCCATTTTCTCTAAATAGTCTTGAAGTGCTGGTAACATATTTACTGCTTAATTGAAAAGATTTTACATTTCACCATATACAAGAATTGATCCATATAATTCTTGTCTCTTCTTAGAAAATAAAGAGCAAAAAAAGGGATATGGAAATGTGACTATACTTTTTGATCTGAAACAAGAGCAATCTGAAAAAATGCCTCGGGGAGCCAAATTCAGCAGCCCTTCAGCAGGTGCTCTGCCAGGGCTCTGTGCAAGGGGCCTGTTCAGTCTCAGAGAGTTCAGACTCTTCCCCAGAGCCATGTGAAGCACAGAGGGGTGGCACTGAGGACACGGGCACACCACGCTGTGCACGGCGACAGGACACACTGCTGGGTCAGTGCAAGCTGGGAATGCCCTCACGTGCTCTGGGCTTCCTTTGGAAGCTGCTGCAAACCAATGGGTCTGGGACACTGTCAGTGAGGACTCCAGGATGGTTGTGTGTGTGTTGCAACTCCCAGTTCCCCTATCACCATTACTGAATCACCTCTGAATTCACCACCTTTCAGCAGTGCTGGAGAAAGCAGAAATTGCCTGTGTTTTTCTAACAAATCACCCCCGTATTATTCTAACCAACCTTAGCAGCCAGATCAGAGTAAAATCGATGGACTTTCAGGTCCTCTCTGCTCCCCCTGGCTAAGCAGAGAACCCTGTGGGTAGTTAAGTTTCCAGGCATGCTGCAGCCTAAAAGGATCATCTTCCCACAAAATTTTCCTCCTATCATTAAATAAAAAGGAATGAATAGAAAGGTTTGAATTCAACCTATTAAAGCAAGCAATGAGTGGCCTCCCCATGCTCCTACGTGCTCAAGAAAACCTTGTTCTTTTCCACATTTCCAGTTAAAACTGCCCAAATGCAACTTTTTTTTTTTTTTTAAATTTCACATTTCTTTCTTTAGTTTTACCCAAATCATCATTATACTAACAGAAATACTGATTTTTAATAGCAGGACAGGAGAGCAACACCAGAAAAGTTGAGGCTGCCAAGCACAAAAGGAAAATAATATTCTTTGAACTGCTTATTTTCTGTGCAGCTTGGAGCCACATTCTTCTGGAAAAACAGGAAATTTGACACCTGTTGTTGTCTGAAAATGATAAAGTTTAAAAAAATCTGGCTAGCTCAAGTCCATATATTTGCTGAGTTAATCTGTCACAACATGTTGAAAAAAAACAGAAAGGAAAAATGAAAAGTAGGAATGGGTAAAAAATGTCTCTTATCTGTTAGGTCAGTCCTCAGCATTTCCCATCAGAGATTGCCATCAACGCTGTGTGTCCGTATGCCGTAAAACAGCTATGAAAGCATCACTGTAGGGCTATGCTTCTCTAACTGTTTTGCAACACTTACAGATAAAAACATCTCCTTCCCCACTATTTGGGAGCAAGGTCAAACTGGCTCTTACCCTCCTGTCTGACAGAAATTCTGCAAACTGCACTTGTTAAACACCACCAGCAGTGATGTGCAAACTGGTACCTCGGGAAGTGTAAGAGCACCCGTGACACACAGCACTGACTCGAGGCTTTTACAGAAAGGTTTCAAAAACACTGAGTAGAAACAGTAAAACTTTAGCAGAATGAAAAAAAAATGTTCTCTGTACAAACTCAAACAATTTCTCAAAACACGAACTAGTGGAATACACTAGGTTAAAATCTACAATGACTACAGCAGCGTCAGTATGATTTCCAACAGAGACTGATTTAGAAATGAAATGTATATTGAAAAGACAGTAAACCAAGCACGCACAGTCTGACTGATTGTCTCTAAAATTTAAACTCATTTTTTCCACAATGCCAAAACCCAGCAACAAAGAAATCTACGAAGAAAATTTTTAATGTTCCATTTCCATTTACCAACTGGATTCTCACTGTAATATGAAATAACATATTTCAGCTGTGTGGATGGAATCTCACTTGGGAATCAGAGACAGAAAGAAATGCCCTGGAAATCAATCAAAGCAAGTTGAGGAGATAAGCAATATTCAGGGAGTCTTAAAAGTTCGATATAAGAGCCGAATTTAACACAGCTGGAGTGCTAAGACAAATAAAACAGTACAGAATACCAAGACAGGAGGTGAACTGAATGGAGACAAAAAGACAGGGTGAGAAGTCAGAACCAGCCATAATCCCAGACTGAAATTATGGTGGAAAGTTTATTTTGCTCCTCAGACTAACTCAGAGTTGTTTTCTTGGTTTGAGAAAAAAAAAAAAAGAGATATATGAATGAAATACATACAAAATATATGAGAAAGACAGATAGAAGAGGCAACTAGGAATTTGTGAGCACTCTTGGCCTGTCAGTGAAAGAGCATTACTTACTGGTAGCTTTTTTCTGAATCCATATATTGAGATACCCACACATTGTTCAAGTTTTAAGTTTAACTTGCACAGACACAAAATTATCTCACAGTACTAATCATTAGTACTTCGTCTACAAAGAGCACAGCACAACAGAAACACCGAACAGCAGATGGTTACATTTTCAGGTAAACATTTGGCAAGTAGAATGGATGGTAACTGTTTCAGAGTGCAGCTAGAGAAATAACACAACTTTCTCCCCAAAACCAGTCAGCCTCAGAAAATTACACACAACAGATCATAGGCAACACAAAAGGTTTAAATTCCAATTTCACTGCAGAATTCGGGAACTAAGACTTTTTTAAAAAAATAAATTAATCAGGCTTGCACAGCCATGGAAGTACAGAGCTCAGTTCTGAAGGCTCCCCAAAATACAGGGCAGACTTAAATATACGTTGACAAGTTTAAATAGCAAGAACATTCCTTCCCCCTTTTTAAGTTATAAGTATTTAAAGCAGCCCAACTGAGCAAGTTATGTAGAACAGCAATCTTTTTGACAAGAATCACCATATTTTGTGGTATTATAGACTATTTAGCAGTCCACAGAAGGCACAGGGTTTTTCAAGAACAAGGAAGTAGAATATTAATGTAAGCTGTGACTGAAGTGGGCATGAAGAAGTCATAAAATTTTAGGGCATATTTTACTAGTGCTGATAGTACATAAGCTGTTAAAGAAAAAAAATAATCCTATGATCTCAAATTGTTCATAGCATACTGTCTTAAAAGATCTTGGAAACAAAAAGCAGCTAAGACTCTAACAGTTGAAAGGAAGCATCATTAATTTGATGATGAACATAATGAATTCTTAGCTTCTAGGCACCACCATGAACCAAGCCTTCCTCTGATCATCAGTTCCCTGAAAGAAAACTCATTTCTAGTTAATCCTAGAAGTTAGCAGCATGCAAAGAAATGTAAAATAACTCCTAAACACCTGTTATGCAGATGAGCACTGTTGTATTTGACTTAGAAACATATGATAATAGAAGAAAAGTTTTTGCTATTTTTTTCTACCTAATCATAATTAAAAATGGTTTTGAACAAGGCACAATAGGGCCAAGGTTGGAGGTTCAGAACAATGTGTGTTGCTGGTTCAGGCTGTTCTGAGGAAGCACAATGCCTCCATCTCAGTGCTGTGATGAATGCAACTATGGAAGTCCTGTCATTTGAGCTCAAATCTTTAACCCATAATAGTTTTTTGACATTATAAATGCAATTATGTTATGGAGAGAGATCATCTCAGAAATATGATGAGACAGTCCCTGGGTGGTTTAAAAACCACCAGACTTCTGAATTAAGGAAGGTCAAACAGCAATTTGCAAATAAGTAATTTCCTTTTCTGAGATTTCTACTACTTAAATGTAATTTAAAACCAGCTGTGAGTAGCAAACTGATAAATAGGAAATGTCAGCAACAAATATGATACACGAGAGAATTTATTCAAACACACATCTCAAGAACTTTAAACTAGAAAGACAGATAACAACAACTACCAAATTTTAAGAACTGATACCTTAAGTTTAGCTCTTAAATATTTACTTGCATTGCAAAGAAATTTCTTAAATTTTAGAAATAAATTATTGTTATTGAATGTTTTGAAAATTATGCTAAGTGCCCCAATAAAAACACTGAAGCCTAACTTTAAGTAATTTTTTCCCCCTAAAATTTACCTTTATTCAAAATGAAAGACTTTACACATAGGTAAGAGAGCACAATTCAAGTGAGAATAAGAATTTATTTTTAAAGAAAAATATTTTAAGTCATTCTTACAGCTTCTAGACAAGATTTTTTCATAGGTTTCCATTTCATGTACAAGGAAATAATCCATTGTTTGGACCAAGGTTTCAATAGTTGAAATAAGACAACTTTGAGGGCAGGTCTGTGTCAGTAAAATATCAAGTATAATCTCTGAGTATTTGTGAAATCCACACCTTAGGTAACAGGAACCTGTGACAAGATTTATCTGAAAAGACTGACTTCCCTAAACATCTTAATTTTCATGTATAAATGTATTTTAATTTGAAATGTGAAAGCCTCACTATTCTAATTCCTAGCAGAATCACAATATAGAAATATTCCACCCTGAGCTACAAAATAAAAACAAAGAATAAGAATATCTACATAAGACCTGCTTGGAAAAACTTAACTGTAGTCACATTACTCACTGATGGCTTGACAACTGATATAAAACATCCCAAACCCAGCAGAAATTCAGACTTAATGCTTTTGAAAGTATTTTAAGTCCCAAGTTAACTTTAGGGCCTTTTCTACTGGTATGCACGAAGTAAGAAAAGTAGGTCTAATGTTGATCTTAACTGAAGAAAGAGCTGCAGCCAAGATACCTGCCCCACTTACAGATAAACCGTGATAAAAGACAGAAGCAGATTCCTCTTATGGGTGCCCAGAAGTGGAGACAGAAAGCAGCATGTGGCAGTAAGTGAAGGATGGAGAGTAGGTGAGCTGGCACAGCCACTGAAAGAAAGTGTGAAACTCCTGCCTAAATTTAATTTGTGGTAAAGAACCAATAAAGCTGAAAGCAGACATAAGTCACGTGAGTTTCTGCTGTTGAAAGGACAAATCAAACAGTAAAATCTAGTCAGATTGATGAAACCAAAGAAAAGAATACAGAAAAGAGCACCTTGCCTCCATAAATCATGAAGTTTCTCACTAAAGGTTTACATCCTCTTGACACAGCAAGAGATATACCACTATTTGTACTTCAAAGAAACTGAAGAATAATCTAAGCAGCCTTTACTGATGTCTAGAACATGAATCAGCATCAGAAAATGGTCCTCTTTGAGTTATGAAACAATGCAAAGAAACAAAAATTGCTTGACCTGTCCCACAAGAACAGAATGTACAGTTTGCCATGAATATGGCAGCAGAAACTGTAACTTGTCTAGAGTTATAAAGCATACAGAGCTGTTGGCCCAAAAGCATGGAGCTAGGAAGACAAAACCTGTTTAAATATCTTGACCTTGGAAAATATGTATCTTTACACTGTAGGAAAAAAATTAAATTACCTGGTCTCCAATACGAAAAAAAATGGATTAAAAATCTGGTATGGCTTTTTACAAAACACTTTCCATATCTGTGTTTGAAGAAATCTGTGACAAAAGCTGATTGACATTTTGCTCATGGTATTACAAATCTCTTGGCAGGTGTACGGACCAGGTAGAATGTACCAGCCAAAGTACACAATGAGAAACATGCAGTAAAAAATCAAAACAGAAATAAAACTGGGCTGCACTCGTCTTCTGCAGAGTATCCTTTGGCACTCACAAATACAAAGCTTGGGATAAAAGAAAAGCTGATGCATGATCTGAGAATCAGTTAAAGTTTGGTACTAAAGCAGAGCAAAGTATGAAGGCAGGATGCAGAGAAATGTGGAATAACCAGAGTGTTATTGGTCCGAACCGTGGTTCTGAATAAACAAAGTGAGTACCAGCAATACTGTGAAATGAACAGCTCAGCAGGACCCCGGTGCAGGACAGGCACTTCTGAGACAAAGGTATAGGCAGCTATCATGGAGCACAGATGAAGCACAAGTCAATGCTATACTGCTGCAAAACTACAAATAAGTGTCATGAGACAGAAAAAGCAGCGGGACAGCCAGCACAGGAAGAGACAGCCAATGGCAAAGGTGTAATTTTCACTACAGGAGCTAAGCTGATGTGCAATGACTTGACATCCATTGGGCTCATCATCCTCCTTGAAAAAGTGTGCACACCTGTCAGAGACTGAAATATTATAGTTTATGACTTAAACATTTTCATGAAGGACTTTCAAAACTGTATTACAAAAAGCTGCAGAGAAGACCACCACACCCTGAATGGGGCTCTGAGAGGCCCTACACGGTTGGTTCGTTGATGAAGACAAGATAAAGGGCTGGGGACATTCACAAAGCACAAGCCTTCAGGGTGGAGACCACAGCCCCAGGGTGTCAGCTGCCAGGCTCACACAGACCCCCAAACCAGAGGGTGGGGGGGAGAGGGGCTTTGGGTGTGTGCTGGAAAGGCCTCTGGTCAAAGGCACAGCGACAACTCATGCTCTGATGTTCAGCTGTGGGGACGCTTCTCCCGGGGAAAACCTTATCTACAGCAGAGGGGGTGACATGGCCCATCAAAGACCCCCAAAAGGGTCCCCAGACCCTGCACCAGAGCACTGCAGCATGATGCAACAGACCCTCCGTGTTGCAAGGGACAGTGTCAAACTGGCCCCTGCAAGGGAGGCACGTGGGTGTTCCCACCTGGCCAAAGCGTGTATTAACCCATGGGATTTTATACTCTTCAGCGTGTGGCGGAGTGTGGTGGCAACAGGGGACCCTCAGCACCAAGAAGACCAGATGGAGGAGAGCAATGAGACGTCGCTGGGACCCTCGGATGGGTGATGTGCTTCCACCTAACCCCTGTCATTCTTCCCCTGTCTCCTCACCCCCCCATGCACACTTCTTTTTCTATTTCTTTCTCTCTTCCTTTTCTCTTTCTTTTTTCTCTTTGCCTCTTTTATTGTTAAATAAAAACACATCAATTTTTTGGCACCAACATCTAACCTCGTTTGGTTTTAATCTCGCTTCTGGGCATATTTTGAACCTTCTTAGTTTTTGCCGGTTTATACACAGAGACCCGGCTTTCCTTGGTTTTCTGGGTTTAAACAGGATCGTAACAACACCTTTCTACAAAAAGGTACAAAACTGCATGGAAAACATAGATCATCTGACTCATTAAGTGAGTAATTAACAATAAAAATAATGAAAAATCACACATTGAGAATGAAATATAAAGTGAGCACTTAGATGAGAAAACAAGTGAGTCTGCTGAAAGCTGGAAATCCAACAATGGGGAAAAAAGAAATCACAGATTGAGGAGATATGAAAACTGTAGCAATTCAAGATGATACCTCATGCATTGCAAGGAGATAGTGGAGAGAAATGTGTCTCAAGAACAGCATTATTTTATCAAGGTACACTG
This sequence comes from Cnemophilus loriae, assembly GCA_013397755.1. NCBI lineage: Eukaryota > Metazoa > Chordata > Aves > Passeriformes > Corvidae > Cnemophilus > Cnemophilus loriae. The sequence goes on from VZTF01006691.1 coordinate 1,070,369, forward strand.
CAACCAATCAAAATATTGAGTCCTAACCTGGTTAGGAGTGTGGAATACATATCAATTATTACTCAGTTACAATAATTTCAATCTTTTATTTGGCTAGCAGTGAAATAAGATCTATTTTCTAGCTTTTTTATAAAGCACTATTAAAAAAACCCTTGTGAGCAACAAAGTAAAAAATTCCAAATAACTTCCCAGTTGGCATCTCAATCGAGGTCCTACTCACAGTTTTTCAAAGAAGTGATTTTCTCTTAAAAATCATACCTTAGAAAGGTTCAAAGGTAGCAAATATCCCTATACAAATATATGCAGGTACAGGTCTATAAATCACACATTTCTATATAATTGTATTTGGCAATACCCGTAATTCTGATTTCCAAACATTTTCCTCTGATTTCTTTCAAAATACCTAATAAAATCTTTAAATAACTATGAAGCAAACATTGCTAATGAGGACTCCATAAACTTTATCTAGATCACATGCCCAAAGCCACCATCATCTTTTACATGACACGGAACACAGGAAGCATGACACTGCCCTGACTGCCATCAAAGGCAAACCCACCAAGCTGTGATGCTGTAGTAGGGTGTGCATGGCAATACTGGCAAAATACTGCTCTTAAAATATTTGGCTTCCTGTATAGAACAATTTCCTTTCAAATACATCCAACTAATTAGTTGCTGATCACTGTAAAAGTATCTGTCTTAATTAGAACCTGAAGGTTGTCAACAGCTTTCAGAAACACACAGCATTCTTAGGGACACCCAAGATTCAAGGACATTTTAGAGAGCCTTTCTTTTTCGTGTTGACAACAGGAAACACTGGAGAGTAAAAGGCTTTTGATAAGGAAATGCTGCCTTTAAAATATGGCAAAAGTACTATTTGTGTTAATATCCAGTTACCAAATAACAAAAACATTTCTATTAGTCTCAAAGGTTGTTTAAACTATATATTTAAGGCACAACTGCGCAATTACAGCAAAATTAAAGGATGCTCCAAGCAAAAGGATGAACAGTGAATAAATATGGCATTGTATTTGGCTTAAAAATCTGAGAAAGGTTTCAAATCATTAAGGTCAGACTAAAACTATCCTTTGAAAAGTGAAAGATTAATTAGGAAAGGAAAATCTACCCAAGAATACATGCGAACAACAACTCAGTCATCTCAAACCATTTTAAATTTCCCCCCTCGATTCTGGAACCAGAATCTGTACTTTTTGAATGTAATTAACTGAAGATTCCAGTATAAGACACTTTACAAAGATCTAGTGAAAGAAAAAAAGCAGCACTAGCTTTAGCATATAAATGACAGAGAAATGCAAACTAAGGCACAGTACACAGACCTCTACATATTAAAGCATCTATCTTGAACTATTTTCAATACCAAAATGTGGAATTGTCTCAGCAAAATGAATCTGCTCTGGCCATGGTCAGACTATATAAATACTTAATTTACAAGTTACATCTTCACAGGCTCTGTTGATTGACCTCTCTCCTTTTCTATCTAACAGCAACAGAAGCTCTGCTTTAAGGCCATAAACTCTCAACAGAAGAGAGGATTTTAAAAAGGATATGTACTTGTCAGATTTTCAAAGGCACTGTGCAGGCGTTGGAAAATGGCTGTTTTCTCTTCTAGAAAAAGGCTTATAAAGAAAGACAGAAGATTGTCTATATTCATTTAGTATTACCAGTTCCCTGAAGAAAGCTGAAAAATCTAGCCACTTCCTTAGGACCGAGGACAAATAGGAAAATATGACTATGAATGTCTCCGTTTTTGAAAAGATAAAATTAAAAACAGATAGCAAAACAATACTGAACAAAATGATGAAAAAAGCACCCCAGCTTAGGTATAAAACTGGATATATAAGTCCTACACAAAGGCTTAATGATCATGACACTAAACTACAGAAAACTACATTCCCTAGCAGGTAGAGAAATTTGAAGACCTCAGAGCTGAGTTCTTTAAGAAAGTCCATTATTCAAACAAGTAAAAGTAAAAATCCTTAGCTCAGAACTCACAAAAGAACATGAGGAACATCATACGCTAAGGCAATATGTAAATAACCACAGTTTAAAACTAAACAGCACCCAAAACCTACACATCCCACACTAGATCACATGATGTGAGAAAAAGAAAAGGAAAGAAGAGTATGTAATTTGGCAAGTAGAATTCCACAGTGTAAAGCAAAATGGAGCATTAGACTGTGGTATGGGAGCTGCTGTTGCTGCATCATGGGGAATGAGGCAGAGACCATTAAGTTCATTAAATGAGCAAGGATTTATTACACATGTATAGTCAACTATACATCAAATGTACCTTTCTGCTTTTACACTTCTGCATTAAAAATGGCCCACTTACTGAGAATAGTCATTCATTTCATATTCTTCTTATATTTCTATTAATGCTCTTACTTTGGTTTATGTCGGCCTGTGAAAAAGTAACTTCTTTTCTGGAAACTACAGTTACGAAAATTTCTATCTGCTTACTCTGCATCACAGGTGAAACTTACTTTAGAGCCAAGTAACCCTCCGTTGAAAAGCCTTTGTGAAAAGAGCCTTCTTAAAATCAAGACTTAATGACTGTTACACTATGTCTCCTCTGCACTTTCCCTAACCTAATATTTGAAATTTGTTGCTCATGAAGGGTGTAGAATGTGGTCCTTCTGAAAGAGGACCAACGAAAGAGAAAGCTGAACAACCTGCTAAAACAATCTTGTTGTCACTAGATTATTCGCAGTAGTAGGGAAGTGATTCCCATTTGTAGCTTTATCATTACTGGATTGCACTACCATGAGACAAATAAGCAACAATACTGGAATATTAAAGCCATACTAATACAGACAGGTAAAAAAGAGTTCACAAAATTTCCCCTTCCAAATTTTAGAAGACTTATAGTAATGGAAGTTAAGTTTAAGAAAATTTTTGTCTGTAATATTAATACAGATGTTATTTTATGTGCACAATGAAGAGACCAATTAGACTCACAACACCGAAGTTTTCATAGTTAAGATTCTCAACTCTTGCAGCCAACTTTGAAATGACCACAAAAATTACCACATTCTCATTTCAAGTGCTGCACTGCACTAATTTGATTTCATTAAGGTAGAATTTAAAAACCACATTCAAACATAATAAAAAATTAAAATTGAAAAATCACATTCTCTGCCAACAAATCCAACAGATCTGTTCTAAAACTCCAGACTACTTGAAGAAAAGCCAAAATGTAAGGGAGAAAATTAAAAAGTTCATGTTAGATGAAAATATCCTAACTTTAAGTGATAAAAATTGATTTTTAAAAGCTTTTGTATGCAAACTCCCACCCTGCTATGAAGGGCAAGTGCACAGGTCTGCGATGTCAGCGCTGCCTGCTGCTGTAGAAGGTTCACAGCTTCTCTTCCATCTGTATTAAGTCCACACACTCTGAAGCAGATTTTTAAAATATTCAGTACATTGTAAGATCGTAAAATGGAGTATTTTACATGTCCCAGTTTCATTGTTGGATTAATAGTTTGTCGTATTTTAGCTTGGCTTTCTTGAAACCTTTTGCCAAGTCCAAAGCACGTGAATGTGCCCTTCAGTGTTACAAGCGAACTACTCTCGTGAAAACAAATGCTTCTCTAAAATCGTGCTTATGTAATTTTCTCTGCACAACAGAGAATAATAGTGTTTCACTGTTGCTAAAAAAATTAAAATTGCCAGAAGACAGATTTAAAGGGAACTGCCCCTCAACACATTGAATACATTGTTGAAGCAACAGTTCAGAAGTAGCAACAAACATCAAATTTACCCATGTAAATTGGGTAATTTACATTTACCATGTAAATCTACCAGCCACCTTATCTTGAATACAACAGGCAATGAGAAAAAGCAATTAACTCTTTTCTGCTGCTGCAATGAGTGCATGGCTAGTTCTGGTTGCTGGACTCGAGCTATAAGAATTCAATTGTTTATTCCTACTTGCACATGCTAATGAAAACCAAGTATACATAAAAATTTGGTTACAACATTCTGCCCACCTGGCACAATGTTTCACAATAACAGTATCACAACATCTCTCTCTTTCAAGAACATTTGGTAAGACCCCAAAATCCGCAAAAGTTGAAGAAGAACTTCAAATGCTGATCATAAATGTGTCTACAGCAACATTTCAAGCACGACAACAGAACAATGATATAGTTTATGATACCACATAAACAAAAATACAATCCAAAGAACGTACGAACAAAACATGATGTTTTCATGTGCATTAAACTTCCAGATGCAGGAACTATGTTTGAAGTCACATGCATGCACAGCTAGAAATCATGTTGCTTCTTTTTAGGGAGTAGCTATACTAGACTAAAAATGTTTGTCTGATTTCCTTGGCTGGTGCAGAGAGTACACAACGTTAAATCAACACAGCAAAACAAGACATCCTTCCAATATCAGACAATCCTCTGATACTGCAGCGGTACTCCTAAGAAAGATCTGGGGTTACAAGTGTGGAGAAAATTCCAGAATCATCATTCTTTGTCCTTTAACATTTCCTTTATCAATGAATTTCCTATCATATCCTTTCTAAAGACAATGACTGATATGAGAAACCATGAGTAAAAGGGAAAATAACAAAAACTGTAAATGAAGTAATGTAAAATATCAAAATAGTTATCAGATTTCCTGAAGATCCAAAACTAAAGGACGAAAGTTATCAGGTAGATAAAATTGAGTCCCAATTAAAACTAACATGAGACTGTATCACAGTAATAGGTCTTGCACTGTCATAGAAACAAAACATTTATAGATAAATGTAATTGGAATGTAACATTTTCTCAATGAGTTACAAGTATGAGAGAGCTCTTTCTTCACTTGCAATATAGAAATGGATATATGCTATCCTTTCCTTTTCTAGTTCTCTTTTTTTTACAGCAATTTTGTGTCAAAGTTTGAACTTCTTAAAAACAAGTTATTTATGTTGAGCTTGGCCCCAGATCAATGAATTAATACACAAAAGAGTAGTTTACAGATAAAAAAATGCTGTACTTTGGAAAAAGCAGGGTTACACTGAATGAGCTTAATATGAAGAATTCTATATATCACATGAAGTACAAAAGAAATAAAGCATACAAGAGCCATTACGTTGTTTATATTACAACTTAAATTAACCTTTCAATTTATTATCATAGATCCTTTTCTACAAGACAGAATACAAAGGAGGACCTAAGATTTTGCTCTGGTATCTTGAATAAGGTTTTTTTATTTGGGCAATATATCAGATTAGCTAATACAATATTGTTTCTACAAAGGCAGTCATTTGAATCACATTGCAGAACTTATGTTTTACTTGGTGAGGATTTCACACCTTAGTAATTCTGTCAAAATGAGTTTAGACTTCTGTTTAAGGAGATCTCTTCACCTAGCAGAAAAAATAATTACACAAGTGTGCCCTCTTTCTAAGTAATATAATGGCCTTTCTGAGATCACAGTTGCATTACAATGTATTTATAAATACCTATCTTTAAAAAATGATTTAATTTCACAGTAGCCTAAAAAGATTCCAAGCCAAAGTATTTAGCATAGTAACTGTATATTGTACTTGTCAAAAATAATTTTGCATTTTAAATTGTTCTGTAAGGATTCAATGTGCAAACCCCTTAGAGTCAGCAGATTTCACTTGGCATGGAATGGATACTAAAATGGGTCTCTGACTGAATAATTTCCAGAAGTACAAAATAGTGTATTTTACCGTAGAATTACAAAATTATTACAGATGTGTAACAGAAACCATACAATGAGAATTTTTTTAAACCAACTATATGTTAATGCACTGAATTTATGCTTCATTTTATAATTTACCCCTCCTCACACTATGAGAAACTACATAATGGAATGAAATTCTGTTCCTTTTGAAGTCAACAGCCAGTTGCGACTGACTTCAGAATCTCATAACTTGACTTCTTGTCTGTCTGAACTATACTGGTTAGCTTATCAGAGCTGAAAGAATGGTGCAAAACATTATACACATTTTAAAATTGCACTTTCTGAATTATTCTGATGTTATGCAATGTTTAATTTCATGACTTCTGAAATTAAAATGAGTAACATGCAATAAAAAAAAAGTGCTTAGTAGTTTGACTTCTCCAATTCTTTAGGATTTCAATTTTAAGATGAAGTGGGGAACAGGAACTTACCTACTTGGTACTTTGGGTAATAAGGTGCCATTTGTCCACTACTGCATGATTGTCTCTTATGCCTTTTTCTTAAATTTGTATCAGTGGTCTCCCATTGTGGACTTTTTCTTTTGTTTATTCTGGTAAGACCTTCAGAACTACCAGCAGGATTATCATCCTGGTTTACACCACCACTTAATTTTCTGCTGTGAAACTGGTCATCCAGCCTTTCAGTCACTTTAGAAGAATTAGATCCTTTACATGTTTCCACTTCATTTTCTTGTTTCTTTAACGTATTTTGCTTACTAGAATGGGACCTTAAAAGAGGATGTCTTTTTTCTTCCATATAGGCCTGAGTGCTTTTACTGTCAACAGCTTCAGGAGAATAAATGACATTATTTAAATTAAATGAATTGTGCTGCTCAATATGGTTGATTTTTCTCAGAAATATCCTACAGTCTTTAAAGGTTTTGGCTTTCCAAGTGTTTTGAAACAGTTTATCTTGGCTTTGTTCTTTTCTAACATTTTGCTGGCAACAAATTTTTCCATTTGTCTCTGCATGTGACTTACGTATATTTGCTAAACCAGGATGTGGGTTAAAGTCAGACGATCCCATCATCTGTTGAACAAATGCATCTCTGGCTTCATTTTCAGTTGCCAAGAGGCTATTCTGAGACTCTACCAAAGTCTGAGTCGACTGGATTTCTACTGTATTTTTATCCTGGAGCTTGAGTGTTTCATCATTGGTTTCCTCACTTGTACTTTTAAACAATTGGCTTTGGCAAAATAACTGCAGATTTTTCTTTTTTGATTTCCAGCCTCCAGGAGCCTGATTATAGAGCTTTTTAGTTTGTCCCCACCTATCACGCTGCAACTTCTTAAATTCATTTCTTTTTAACCTGGCTAAAGTGAAATTACTTTTCATGCTTAAGACTGGAGACCTCACCATGTTACGTAATATTTGCAATTTCCCTGCTGGTTTTGAAGGGGAGGATAGTGCAAACTTTTTAAAGTGCTTTCTGAAAGGGCAAGTACTGGGATCAGATTGTTTAGTTTCCATCTTTACATCTCTAGTACTAACTACTTCTAAGGGATTGCGAGCATTTGCCTTTCTCACAAGAGAGAGAGATTGTGTTTCCGTAGTTTGCATAAACCACGTGCAGAGTTCATTCAGATTACACTTTTTCTGGAAAAGCATTTTTATAGGTGATGTTTCAAGTTCTACAAGACAGGAGTCTAAAGGGTCTGACATTTCAGTATTACAGTCTTGTTCAATGGGATCCCTTTTTTCACATACACATTTGTCAAACTCACTTCCCCCCACTCTCAACCAGGTATTAGTTATCTGTTCAAATCTATTGTTTAGTTCTTCCAACAAGGTGTCACTTGAAGTGGAAGTAGGCCACCACCTGAGAGAGGGATTTGATGAAAAAATGGGATCCGATGATACTTCATTAATGGGCCCTAATTCACCATCCTTAAGATCCTTTTTAGCATTTCCTGAATTTCTCAGTTCTGAGGTATCTTTGGATGCTGTGCTCTGATTTGACTGCGTAAGCTTTTCCTTTCGCTCTTTAGCTTTTTTCAAATGGAGTTTGTAAGATTTATGTAGTAAGGCACTTCTACAAGTAAATGCACTAGAAGATGCTAATGAATGCAAAAAATGCAGTGAAGGTTTTCTGTCTCTAGCAGAATGTCTCGATGGAATTTCACGTTTTCTTGACACTGTTGCAGCAACATTGTGTGATCCATCCTCTCTAGAATCTTTCTGCATGTTCTTTACTTGACCCATATTATTGCACAGTTGATTTTTTCTTTCCTGTGGTATGTTTTTTTCTAACACATTCTGCTGCTGTAAAGGAGGCAAACTGTTGCTGATGCTCACTTTTCTTTCCTGAGGTGAAAGTCTACTGACAGTCACTGATATGCCGGAAATTTTTACTTTTGCTGGCCTGCCAGGTTTTCGAACGGTGGTTAATGGTTTCTTAATCTGCCGTATAACATTGCTGCAAGGATGTGGTGATCCCAGATTACTCTTGATAGGCCTGACATAGTCATAACCAGAGACCTCCTTTTCAGTAGAAGGATTCTGGAAGGATTTTACCATTTCAGTCAAAGCACTTCCAGTTTCTGCATTGTGCCTTGCTTTGCTGGGATCATTGGCAAAATTAGAATCAATGTGTTGTGTGGGCAGGAGGCTGACAAGATTTAGATTACCTTCAGAAACATGTCTCTTAGTTCTTCTTGACCTTCCAAAAACAACTGTCACAGTAATATTTTTGTTGCTGTTAACTTCTTCCATTACTGCTGCATCAGACTTGATGCTTTTACCACCACAGCTAAGTTCAGGTCTAGGTTTTGTGCTTCCACTCACATCTACTTTTGGTTTAGGAGGACGTCCAATAGGTCTCTTAATTTGCTTAACTACTTGAGGACCTATTTTCTTTGGTCTACCAGGTTTTCTTTTGAAAACTGATTCACTGCTACTGCTTGATTTCTCCACAACTTCATCATTTTTTTTTGAGTCATTTATGTTAATTTGACCAACTGGACAAGAGCTTGTAATTGCTTCCGCATAAACACAGCTTGACCCCTCCTTAGTATCATTTTCACTGTAATCACAACCCTTGACACAGACTGCATGAGAAAGGTCACCTGTGGCCCGTTTGTCTAACAAAGTCTTTGTGTGCCCCTGAAGCAAACAAAGATCTGTGCTTCCCTTAGAAGATGCAGCTGCAGATGTCAAGGTGTATTTGACTCCTTCACGACTATTAACTTCTGAGACAAACATAAGCTTAATAGGACTAGAGTAGTTTAAAGGAGATGAGATCTCCCCGGCTTCAGAGGTTACACGCAAGTCCCCATTGCTGGAAGTTGAACTGGTTGAATTAAAGGTCAGAGATTTCAAAAGGCTGTCATTAATTTCTTGATCTATAACAGTTTCTTGTGTGTTTGTTGTGACACAAATTGCTTTGATTTTACTGCTGCTTGGCACATGTGAATGTGGAAGGAAGCTTTGCCCTGTGCATCCCATTTCACTCAGAGTGAAAGGTAAGCCCCTTCGCGTAGCTGGGTTTATAACCTGTTCATAAGCATTATCTTTTAATTTTTGGCTTATTTTGTAACTATCCAACAATGAGGTGCTAGTCTTTCTGGCTAAGTTTATGGTATCTTCTAAACGCTCCACAACAACTTGCAGATTTGTGTCTCTCACAATTTTGCTTATATTTATGTCACTGCATCTTTCAGCATGAACATTTCTATTTATTTTCATTTTTTCCAAACTTTTCAAAGACTTTTTTGCACTGGATGACTTTCTAAACATGATATTGTTTGTTACATAGACAGAGTACCACCCAGGAGGCACAATGTTACGTTTAGTTCTACCCAAGATTTCATTACTCTCATCCTTCAGAGGAATCTGAACAGTCTCTTTTAAGGTTGCACAATCTCCTTGTGTATTTGGGAGTTTTGCCTGGCTGGCTGCAATAGCACTGTTTTCTGAAAGAACTAGAAAGCTGGAGCTGGTCTGAAAATTAGTAAGAGGTAGTTTGAAAGACTCTGTTTGGTGTACTGGAAAGCACATTGGTTTGGTTTGGCAATTCACACATGGATTACTTTCAAGATGTTGTAAAGTCTCATCTTCTATCACTGTAAAACTATGTCTTTTATTTGGAGGCATTTTATCAATTTTTTTTGTAGATTTCTTTGAATTTCTCTCAGAAACTGACTTTTTTCTTACAAGAGTTTCATCAAGGCTTGCAAGTTCCCTCTTGATTTGCAAAGACTGTCGTCGAATGACTGGTGAATCAGGAGAATTATATGTTGCAAATAAAGTTTCCTGACGCTTGCGAAATCTTGTCTGGATAATTTTATTTTCCACTTGTTTATCATGTTGGCGAAGTAATTCCATAAAGCTGTAATCACTTGCCTTAGCATTATGCAGAAGAGAAGTTATGAAGTCTCCTAATTTGACATCATTTTCTGGTGCCCTGTCACTGCTAGAAAGTTTTACAAGATTTGTTGCTAGATCTGTAGTGTCTATTGATTTTAACTTCTCATTAATGCGGTCCATTAAATCTTGAAAAATGGTAGAATGCTCACCTTTCTCAGAGTTCATATAACCATCACTGCTTTCCTGGTCTGCTGATACCAATGTTCCATCTGAATATTCAACCTCTTTTCCTTTGCATGTTTTACCTTCATACTCAAATTCTCCTTTGCTTCCTTCAGCTGGCAAGAGGGATGGAGGCTGGTTGACGGATATTTCGAGCCTGTTGTTGTCTAAAGTTGGAACATCCATAACCATTCCTTCTGACAATTCAAATTCTTTACTGTGTACAGGTGATAGTGGAGGTGGCGATGGGCTGCGGGATCTGTTTGAATTCTTAATGCTGCTTAAGAGGTCACAGTCCTTAGCTGAATATGTACATGCTGCTGCTTTCACAGAATGCCTGCTATAATTTTGCAATTGGTCAGCACAATACTTAGGAGAACTACCTGCTTTGTTCACCATTGTCTTAATACATCCAATTGCTACAGCTTGGCATGACAGAGAATGGAAATCTTTAATACAAACAGACAGAGGTGGTAAACAAGTGTTTGGCCTTTGATTTTGTAAACAGCACCTTTTTGTCAGCATGTGTCCATTGCAATTGCAAAATGGAACGTGAACATCCTCTTCAGTAAGGGAACTGGGAGTTTCAGAGTGGACCAAATGTGTTTGCTTGCAACTGCAAGCTATAGGAACATTTTCATCCTGTATTAGGAATTTTAACATAGCCAAAGTCTGTTGCCAGTGATATGAACAAAAAGACTCCAAAACTTTGTTTAATGTTGATTTTCCTTTTTCCAAATTAGCTGTTTCCTCTGAATTTGCATCAGCTGTTGAGCTTGAACTGAAAATGAAAACAAATCAAAACAAAATATAAATTACAGTAAAACACCACATCTAATGTTTGTTATAACGGTTAAACTCAAGCCTAAAAACCTGAAGTTTACAAAACAGTTCTGTTTTATTTGCACTATTCAATCATACTTGTAAGTGTCACTAGCAATGATGTGCATCTTATCAGTGATAGCACTAAACTACCATTAAGAAAAATAATAATGAAGAAATTGGAGGAAAAAAGAATAATTTGAAATATAGCTTCTTGAACCTAACTGTAATTACAAAAATGTTAACTTTCTGATATTTCAAACTATCTTAACCATTAACGAAGGAAAACCTCACCAAGAACCCAGCAAGCTTGGTATTACTCCCATTTCACTAACTGAGGCACCAAGAAGGTAAACGACTAAGGTTCAAGGTTGTGGCAGAGGAAAGAATGGATCCATCTCTCCAGAATCCCACTCTCAGATATTTAAATACTCAAGTGTATTGAGCGCTCTTCAGGATGCACTTATCTAAACACATTTTTATTTCTATAGTTATTTTTAAAGAACACTTAACAAGCTAACAGAAAATGGAAAAAATAGCCTAGCGCTCTTTGCACGCAAAATAATCCGTTTCAGCTTTTAAAAAAATTGCAGTGGTGCATCACAAACTTGTCAATGTAATATATTAAACATACACGTGTGTGCACACACACAGAGATTCCTTAATTAAACAGAAAGAGATAATTACCGCTGGAATAAGTAATTTCCAATATAAAAGTTAATATCCTTTAAATGTCTAATACAGGGTAGGCCTATATCTAAAGACTTCTGAGCAGTTGTTCTCAAACGTATTAACTAAAAAAAAGAACTTATAAAATACTACTTTAACTATTTAATCAATGTCTTATAAATTATTAAAACTAATGTCACTACTTACCTAATCAATCATTTATACTGAAAAGCTGAAAATTTTCCACGGTAGAAATTAATACAGGTATTTCTTCAATTAAATACAAAATCCTTATGCTGGATAGCAACTATCAACAGATAGTTAACACCTAGTTCAAATGTTTTACTGAAACCAATTGCATGAGCAGAAAATGTTAGAAGAATTCTGTTTTAGAAAAGTATGTATTGTTTAAACATATCACCAAACTCTGAACATGACACTAACTTTTTTTCCCTACTATTTAACCGTTATTTTTTTTGTATTTAAGCCTATACTTTGAAAAATTTCCATTTTGATTTGTTTTACAACTGCATTGATCAATGAACAAACATACTTAAAATTTAATTTGCTGTATTTAAATATAGTTATCTATTCTTTAATTAATACCCGAAATTATTACCATCAAAAATAACTTTTAGCTTCAGGCTTCTTACTGGAAGTTATTACATGCAAACTTGTATTTTTATTGTCCTACACAGATTTTAAAGTTTAGAGCTTAAAACCAGCCAACTCTACATAAGAGTTCTTCCTATTTTTTTCCTTCTCCTGTAATATTCAGTATGAAATAGTATATATTAAAAATCAGGCGTCTAGATGATACTAACTCATAAAGGTGTAGATAATTGTGATGGTATTAGTTGAAGTTGCAATTATATTTAATCTGAAATTATTAAGTCTTAAAAAGAAAAAAAAAACCACCTCTTTGCACTTGCAATCTAAAGTAAAACCTGCATTATTCAAAGGAATGCCAGTGTCAGGATTTGACTGTTTTTGAAATGTCACTACACTGAGAAAAACCTGAGTGTTACTCCAACAGATTCAGGAGTCACAAGGTGTCAAAATGTATCATTACACTTATAAAAAGAAAGCTTATTCTAATAATACAATTAAGGATAAAAGGTAATTGCCTCTCCACCACCACAATCTTAATTAATGTTTTGAAAGGCCAGATTAAAAAAAAAAAAAAA
>VZTF01006691.1:1083325-1114112 GCA_013397755.1 Cnemophilus loriae
AAAAAAAAAAAAATTCAATATGCCACTAGGCCTTCATCTTCAATATTTTGTTTGTAAACCAGGGTAAATTTGTTAAGTACTAATTTGCTAAAAAGGTAGCTATAGCACGGTGTTTTTTTAGACTGAATTTCTAAAAAGGTACCTCTCTATCTGTCTAGACTTGCAAGGTGTGTCTATAGTTTCACTGGAGAGCTTTAACTGTAGAGGACCTGTATCCAAAACTGCTATTTGAAGTCTGTTCACTGGTGGAAGAAACTTCTGGAGCCTTACAACCTTCTCAAAGTGAGCGACCAAAACATCCACAGGCCTCAAAACCGTTTTCAATTTGCTAGGTGGAGATCAACTTGTTGTATAAAGCAATATTCTGATTATAACAGATGTAATGGACATTCTTCTAAAACAATTTCTTTCCTGATTAGCCACCTTTCTGTGACATCTATAATCCGCTTTCCCTTAACGTGGGTTAGTTTCTAAAGCTGACAGACAACTTAACTTCATCTATTCTATCGTAATAGTACCACAGTCCAAATGATCTTCCTAGTTTGTAAAAACACATTGAGCCCTTACTCCGTCACCATTTGGGAGCCCAGTTTACTACACAAACAAATTCAAGCATTAAAGCAACACACTTTCCTTGAAGCGTCTCTCTCTAGAGATGTCAATATATTTAAACAAACTAATTTTTAGTAGCTTTTCAATACAACTACGGAATTATACTTCAGTTTCCTGTAATACCTTTCTGTATCTCTTTAAATTTGTGTTGTCACACTGTAGTTTAGACTATCCTCAGGATAAAAGGCTTTAACAATAACTTCATAGATGGAAGACCTACCACTCTAACAAACTGCACACTTCCTCCAAACCACACATAAAGAGACGGCTGGAGAGACTGGGCAGGAAACTGAGGGGTTGAGAGGTGAGAGGATCAATATGCACTGCTCCCCTGGTAGCTCTTGCGCACAGTATCGCTCAAGACAAAGGTTAAGCATGGAATGATATTATTTCCCTTCTGGCAGATAGGGGCAGTTAATAACATGGAGTGGGGATTGACTAGCGTCCAAAAATGGCACCAAGGCAGCAATGGGATAAGGTTAATTACCAGACTTTCAGTGTATTAATTTACATATGAAGAGGTAAAACTTTGCCTCCTCACAAAAACTATCAGGGAAGAGCTCTATCAGAGGACTCCCAAAAGAGGTCCTTCCCCTGTCATCTCAGCCAGAGAGAAGATAGATCAATCTAGCAAGATCTTTACAGACCGAGAACAGGAACAAAACTGGAACAGAACATAGTTTCAAGTACTCATACAAACAGCATAGAACTACTATAGAAATAGAAATACAAATCTGTCTTATAGAAATGTTTGGTTTCTGACTTTATTAAGTAAATAAGTACCTCAAAAAAGCTATATACTATTCATAATTTTTAATTGCTAACTAAAGAGGGTGTTAGAAAATTAATTTTCTGATTTTCTTCTCATTAGTAATTAATCAATTCTGAGAAAAGAAACCATCCTTCCTTAAAGCTACTATTTCTGATAAAATTCTCACAGCAAATTAGTCATTATGAGCTTAATTTGTACAGTTCTTGGTCTTATGCCATGGCTAATCAACTTGTGCCTCAGGAATAAGTCAAATAAGTCAGTGTACAGGTTTTTGTTTCTTTCTTTTTTTTTTTACTGAATGAGCAAATCAATCACACATCAGTGTTGTAAATTTATGTGCAAAAGCATTGAAGTGCTTTACTACAAATTACAACGTAGAAACACGTTAACTAAACAATTAAATTCATACAATCAGATTTAGGAATATAACAACACAAAGAAGAAACAGAATTACAGTACATTTACAACACAAGACAAATACATGGAATTCATTAGAAAATATTGTAATAAATAATTCATGAATTATAGTGCAATTGATTTATGCATAAATATAACTAATTGCCTAAAAATCAGTTGTTAACAAAAATCTGTCAAAAATCAAGGCAGCCACAGAGTTTTACTAAATTACTGCGACAATGGAAATACTGCAATTAAAAAACAAATACAAGTATTTGTACTGTAAACAACTAAAAAAATCAGTCTCACTAAAGTTAATATACAATTTAATATAAAATTGTCATTAGCTACCAGAAATGGTTTAAACAGCTTTACTGAGCAGTAGTTCTAAAAACAGAGGCACTGTTTTTTAATATAAAATACTTGAGAAACATTCAAATAAGTAGAAAGCATGTAGGGCTTGCTTTCGCCTTCATTTAAAATTCTGCTGAAACAGGAATTTTCAGAAATCGTCAATTACTAAGTAGTGACTGGTAACTGAATTTATAAAACAGTTCAAAATGTATAATTTAAATGACATTAATGAAATACATAGGGTTTGGGGAAGGAGAATTTACACATTTCCCTGCCTTTCCTTAGTTGTGTAATTAAAAGTTAGCCTAATAATTAGAAACAAATAATTCTGTTCTTTAAACACTTACAGGTTGAGTATCATCTATAAACTATCAAAAAATATTTTAATTACTATTTCTGACCAAAAAATAAATACAAGTACTAAAATGTTGAAAATTAATTATAATATTACATACAAAACTACTGAGTACTGTTAAGTCAATAGTAAAATGATCCCTGATTTTATGAATCCTGTTAAATTTTTGGTCAGGTCATCTTTTAAATGATATAAAAAGAGTACTGTCACTTGCCTTCAATATAAAGTTCTGACTCAAACTTCTAACAATGTCTCAGGAGTAGAAAACATCAGTATGGTACAAATATTAGGCAATGTATTACAGCCCCAGATTTTTGCAAGTAAAACTGTATAAAGACAGATGTTGAAACTTTTAAAGTTTTTTCAGCTGCAATTTTCAGTGGGGATATATTCACAAATTAATCCTTCTGGCCCTCATAAAATATGGCTTAATTCTCTTAAAATGAAAGATGACCCTGACATCTGCTGTTCTGCAAACTCGTTATCAGGTACAGTTCTGCTTAAAATCATAGAATCACAGAATATTCTGAGTTGGAAGGGACCCATCAGGATCACTGAGTCCAACTCCTGGCCCTGCACAGGACACCCTAAGAATCACCATGTGCCTGAGAGATTCACTCTGTAATATGCAAGTAAACCTTAATGACTGAAGAAGATTCAGTATAGATCTGAGAGACCAAAGAACTGAGATACTGGTTGTGCAGTTTCAAAGGATTATTCTGTTTTAAAGTGGAAGTTGTCATTTTTTAGTAGTGTTAATAGATATGGGCTAGATTTTGCCACCAGTATTGCAGTATGCTCTCTACTGAATTTAATGGCAAGTTTATCTATAAATAAAATTACCTTATGTGGCCCATATTTATCTAATGTCCCATTTAATTTCTAGAATTAACCCATACACATGCAAATTTAACTGGGGAAAAAAATGTGTGCATGTGCACCATGTGTATAAAAAAGAGTAAGTCTTTTTTTAGGCCAAATTAGATGCATACAGAAAAAATTACATGTTGAGAGGAAAAGGGCATTGATGTTCAGTAGTGAATGTATGAAGCAAGCCCCCATTCATATGTAGACATATACTTTTGATATTACATAAAAAAATTAAGTGCGATAAAAAGTCCAATGTGAATACTTTGAAATTCATGTAAAAACTGCAATATGAAGGTAATTGGTCTCCCTTAAATTCTATTAAAAGTTATGTATTTAAAATGAACTGCCTAACTTCTAACTACCAAATTTATAAAGAATTTATATTACTGAAAGTTCAAAACAGCTTCACTGTTTCATATTTGTATTTCTATCAAGACCCTGAACTGCAAATTTGGTTATTAGCAAGATGATAATGTAACTTGGTATTCATTTTGATAAACTGAAAATGTTTTGAAATGTCACAGCAGCAAATACATTACAGTTACAGTGAGGTTTTTCCATAGGAGTGTGACACAATCCTTAAATAAATTTTAAGTAGTCATAACATCAACTAACCAGCACGTTTAAACAAAAAACCAAACAAACCCAAACCATTCTCAAGCTCATTCTGTGCACATTATGAACATGCTCTAAGTTGCATTCCAACTTTCTTTTTAAACCTTACAAGTTACCTTAATCGTCAAACTAAAAAGGAAAATTATGTTAAAGTTTAAATTATTTTATGCTCTTAGTATTCCATCTTATTTCATATTTAATAATTCTATAACTACAGTAATTTCTCAGATTTCATAAGTGTACACTTTGTAAACACCAATTTCTTTCTAAACCAACAACAAAATTTTCTTAAAATGATAAAAAAATGCAGTTTATGCCTGCTAAACACACATTTTTGTAATGAAATGTTTTTCTTACTTGTATTGGATATTTAAATAATGAACTTTTTTTCTTTCACAGAATGTACTATATCCTACTAATACTTCACAAATCCACTTCTTTTTAAGGAACTAGCTTTTTTTTTTTTAAATCCCTTGCTGTGTATAATCTGAGTTACTTACAATTTATTGCAAGTATTCTGTGAATTATAAAAGTCTGCTAACCCTCGGTTGTGTATTTCCATAATAAGATGGATAATTGAATGGGTAAAGTGGTTCTTCACCAATTAAAAATTATGCTTCACATGACAAATACTTGTTTTCCCAAAACATCTTTATGCTAGTGACTACTAAATAAAACCTGAATCTTTTCACCTATTTATACAAGGATTATATTAAATACACACTATCAGAATTAAGTGAGCAACTCTATAATTCTGTCCACAGTGAAAACCCTGAATAAAAACTATTTTTCAAAAGGCATGTATGTGGTTTTTGAACTGTAAAATTTCATGTCTTCTGTCAGAGTGAGCATATGTATTTCTCACACAGTGTGTGTATACAGACATACATACACACACACAAAACAATTTGCTAACAATTATTCTACACAGGCTTGCTACTATTTTTGCAGCTGCCAGTCCCTGAATCTGTCATATTAAATAAGCCAGTATCTGGTAATCGGAGTTTCTTCTTCGGTGGAGTCTTCAGTGTTCCAGATCTTTCTTTTACTTTATATTCTAAAGTGCTGTGAGGTACCCCATAAATTCCTTGTGCTTTGGAAACACTCATTTTCCCACTCATTACCATTGCAATTGCTTCTTCCATTATTTCGTGGTCATACTGCCGATAGCGGCCACGTTTTTTCCTTGGTTGCTTATTATCTTTACGATCCAAACTATCTTCAGTATTTTCTGAGGTTCCATCTACTGTCCCATTCTTAGCATTAAGACACAAAGGAGAGAGGTCCCCATGCAGAAAGTAGGAGTCAACACTTGAGTGAGTTACAGGTCCAGAACATTCAATTTTGTTCTGTTTAGGGAGGATATTTTTCAATTTTTGAAGAGCTGATCCTTCTAAGACTGAGGAGGTTTTAGAAACGTGGTACATAACATCCAGAAGACCAGCAGTATCAGACTGTGGTTTGGACACAGAACTTATTCTTAGCTGAGGAATTTTTAATTGTACAGTAGGACTTGAAGTTTCATAGTGTAGATTTTCACTTTTTTCTTTAAACTGAGTGACCATTCTCTGTAGAGTTAACTGGTGGAGGTAACTGGAAGCTGTTGGGAATTTTAATTCTGAGGTTTCAAGTAGACTGAGTTTACTTTTGTCTGTGCGCTCTGCTTGAGCTCTTGCCCACAAGGCTACTTTTTGTAGGACTGCACAAGTTTCTTTACTGTCTTTAAATGAATAACTATCATTGAAATCTCGAGTTTTATTTTTAAAAGGTGCAGGCTTTCCTGCTGGTAAGGCTTCTAAGTGGAGAAGTAAAGTTTTTTGAGGTATGCCATAAAGTATGCCTGCTTTATTTATGTCCAGTGCTCCAGACTGAATGTCTTTCAAAGCTTTTGAGAGCAAACCATCTGCAAACTCAGCACTTCTTTCCACATAGTCCTCTCTGTTTCTGTGTAGTCTCCTGGATGGATGGAATGAAACGATGGTAAACTGATGTATGAGAGACTCTCACACAGCTATGGAAGGGAAGGGTCCACTCCTTTATTATACTCCTTGCTTCGGTAACATCACTGCTTCTGATACTTTTTAGCCTTTGAGATGTGGTAGTTAAATGATTATCCTAGCAAAATGTTACAGTTCTGGTAGGACAGTGTGTCAAAAATCATACCGTGGCTTCTACAGCAGCCCTTCCAAGAACTTTATATCCTAGCTCTGTATTTGGTAATAGTCTCATGTGCTTGCTATATTCCCTTGTTCACATGCTTGCAGAGCAACACTGGTTATAATTTTAATTATACAATTAACGTTCTGTTAAATACCCAAATCCTGAAGGAGTTTTTGTTAGTAGAAACGTGACGTTACCGCTAAACAAGTAATAAAAGAGTCAACCCCCTCATAGAAAATTTGCAGCAATAAGTACATAACTACACACAAACATCCCAGACTTACACAAAACTAGGCTTTCTACAACAAGAAGATAAAGTGCTGTAGTTAACAATCAAGTCCATTTTTCGCAAAATAAGACAATTTTAAAAACGTCTACTCACTATTTACAGCTCACTAATTACAAAGCCACTCGTTTTCAAACTTTTTCATATCAGCAAATTAATAAAATGCACTTTTACATCATTCAACAAATGCTGCTACTGTAGTCCTATTTGTAAGAAGTTATTTGTAAGACGTACAGGTGACAAAAAGGGTCCTGCTATGGCTAGTGGATGGGAGGATGCCAAGATCATAAAATCCAAGAAAACAATGCAATTCACTAATTTTGTGGTAGCTTTCAGCAGATGCAATAACATTTTCCTTGCTGAATAAAGAAATTTAACCTTTTGCCACCACACACCATAGTCAGAACCATGATGCAAGTATAAGTATGACGATTAAGAGCTCTCTCTCACACGCTTGCTCTCTCTCTATTGAGGAATATTATAGATAATAGTCATTTAACTTGTTCATGTTAGTTGAAGAAGATTTTACATCTAATTATTAACATGGTCATTTTTGTCCAAAATTGAAGTTTCCTAAATAAATTCTAAAAGAATTATTTGCATTTTCTTCTACTAGTCTCTTACTTCTAATGTGTTATGTAATCAATTTTCATGTAATTTTTAGTAACATGAACTAAAGTTTGGTGATTGTTCTGATAACTTTTCTTTAAACAGAAAAAAAAAGGAAAAAGACAAATGAAACATATGATATATACGTAGACACACACTTATGAGTGACAAAAAGTCTTTTGAAAGCAAAATAGGAACCACATGTGTGTGCCAGTATATTCAGGTATGTTATGAACATAAAACCTGGCCAGAGAAGAGAAATCTGGATTGTCTTTTTGATAAGCCAAAGAGTCCTAAACGTTGCTTACCCAGACACTGAGTTTTCAGAACACAATGGATCATATTTTGGTTCTTCCAACTTTGCGCTTTTCTTTGTAGAGAGATCTAGCACTCCATCCCCTGCAAAGAATGAGTAGTGATGATAACAGTGGTTTTAAGGAAGATCTCAGAGATTTTGTCAGCAAATGTTTTTTTACCTATGGCACAATTTTCAAGCAGCTACTTTATCTCGTAAAATTTCTGACACCTTATTCCATTAACAGTATCAGTCATCAGCAAATGATTTTGTATATTTGATTTGTAAACAATTTTTTTTTAAATTGAGAAAAAGTAAGAAGTAAACCCATCCAGAAATAATAAAATTTAGAAGAACCTGTATTAACCAAACATGACTGCTTTCCTAAAAATCACATATGTATCTATATTGCACTGTTTACTTTCAAGGAAACCAAAACAATGCACTTGATATTACAATTATTATTCATATTTACACAGTGTAAACAAAGACACAATTCTGATGCTGAAGATACTCTTGACATAACTAAATCCTAGGCTTACAGGGTAATTCAAGCTAATAAGGATCTCAGGAGGCCTCCAGACTAACCTCTTGCTCAGAGCAGGGTCAGCAATGACACCAGACCAGGTTACTGGATGAGCAGGTACCAGTAACTGGGTAACTTCCCAACAACCAGTAACTTCCTCGTAACTGGGAAAAGAGCTTGAGCCCAATACAGAGTTCTAACACTTTAACTATAGATACACCTCCTGCCACCTCCACATTTATGCAATAACATTAGCAATTAGAAAAATGAAAGACCTAAACTGGGGTGGGAGTCCGCTCTGTCAAGTCACTGGTAAATGCTAAATTCGAGATTTATACTTGGCTGTTGAAGTCCATGAAGTATTGAAACAGAAAAACATACTTTTTAAGAATCAGTATTTAAAAACATTAACAGTTGAAATACACCTTTTAATATTTTTTTCTTTAAAAAAAAAATCAATTACATTTAAATTATAATTAAATCCCCTAAATATATTTAATTTCATACCTTTCTTCCTTGGTTCTCTGTTTCAAACTTGGGCTGTTTTGTGTGCCTGAGCTCTGCGAATTCAATTTTGAGTTTCAACACGTAGCTTAACATTCAATTCTATAATCACCCTTATACTACCCCTTATTGCATTTACAGTGCCATTTTCATGTTACCGCCTATTATTTGTAAAACATCAATCAATTGCATATATTTTCCCACAGCCTCAGATGCAGACAATGAAGCATTGGCTGAAGGATCCAAATGCCAACAGTCAAGTAAGAAGTCAAGAAAACTGTTTGGGTAGTTCTCCTTTATACCAATAATGCAAAGAAATAGAGCTCTGTGTAATAATCAAATCCAGATATTTGTTTTGGACTGCTTTTTGATGGTTCTTCCACAACTATTTTGTACTATTTGAAGGAGGTTAAAGAGAGAAAAAGCAACATCATAACTCAGGACAAACAGGGGACAAATATCTATAAATATGCCACTTGTCAAAGGTGCTCTTTTTGCCTGAATACATTCCTTTCAAAGCCTTTCTTAAAAAAGTGAGAGGAAGGACTAGTGCTGATCAGCCTTCCTGATGCACTGATATTACAGAAGAAAAAGCCAATTAAAAACACTACAGAAACATTCTAAGTGGACTTTTTGGTCTACCCAGGAATACTCAAGCTCAACCCAAAGTCCCTGAGTCCTGTGCAACACATAGATTTCATCTGTTGTGTTCTGTCAGTCATACAAAGTATGTCCCCCTTTCGTAAGTGCTTGTGTGTTCCCTGTCACAATGGTTTCTCCATCTTCAGTTGATCCTCACAGACATTATCATAAAGTTTAGAAGACATCACTGGAGAAAAAACTACTTCAAAGTTGACAACTTATCAAACAATAAAGAACTAATCGTCTCTCCACCAATTTACTAAAAAAAAAAAAAAAAAAAAGCAGAAAAAAAAAAAGCAAAGCTAGCTAGATTTTCAGGAAAAGAAAAAGCCCCAACAAACAAAATCACTAATGAAAAGAATTTTCATTACAAATCTTTCAGAACTGGTTTTGACAACACGAGGCTAGCAACCAGTCAAAAAAATGACTAAAAAGAACATAGTAGTGAAAATTCAGGCTCCTGAAACAAAAAACTAGACACATTTTGGGCCTCTAAAGGGTAAGCAGAACTGAAGTAATTTGAGCTTCAAGACAGTTGGTTCTTCCAACACAGCAAATGCAAATTCATAAAGTATCTCCCTGAAGGAAATGCTTTATGGTAAAATGATACTCAGTAAAAAGAATCACACAAGAAATTTGATATACATACAAAATACCAGATAAAGTCACTGCACTACAGATTTTTATTTAGTAATTTCACTTAAATTAAAAAAAAAAAGCAAACCAACCAACCAAAAAAAAAACCAGCAAGAAACAACCCTCACAAAAACCCACCTCAAACTGGTAGGAAAATGAGAGCTTTTGTGATAAAGCTCTAAGACACAGTGAAATCCTACCTAATGAAATGGATGTATGTATATATATACAGTCGAGATGTTCACTTTGATACATTAGGTAAAGGACCAAAAAGTTTGCAAAGAGGCATCCTATAGGTGGACTATGAATCTTGGAAGCTTGTTACTTGCAAGGTAGGAGTAGTCTTCTCTAAACTGAGCCAGAACTTTCTATTATTTCTTACAAATCCGTCAAAACAGGAACTGAATTATAACACGAACAGAAAAACCACTCTGTAAGGTGGTTTTACTAAAAGACATGAAACTACTTCCACTCTTTAGGTGAAGCCATGACTACTAAGTGAGTCTTTATAAACAAAAGTACGTAAAACTGGATAATATAGAAAAATATATTAGATGTTTTTCAGATTTGCTACTCATGGTCTTCTAATGCAGCTATTTCTATGCAAATTAAATTATTCTGAACTTCAAAGAAATAGCTCAACCTCTGGCCTTTGCTTCCCAGCACAAGATCACAAGGTGCAGCAATATCTAGATGAAACTAAGTGCGATCAAAGTTCATCTTCAAAATAATCAGGACCACAATCACTTGAAAGTCCTCCAGACTACTGATGTTAGGGAAACAGGGAGGGGAAGAGGAAGCAACAGAAACCAGGTCAGCCTTGAGTTCCTACAACTGGTATTTCTACATTGATTTCTAAACTTCTGAGGTTATTTCTGGGTTTCAGGAAACCTCTTATTAGCTATTATGAACTGTCTGATTAGATCAGATAACCTAATCTACTCAGTCCTCAGCCTCCAGGCAGCGGAAGCACTCCATTCCTAGCGTGGAAGAGCACATCAGCCTGGCAACTACCAGCGGCTCTTTGCTCTCCTGCTCTTGTAGTAGCTGATATCATTGGCTTAGGGATCTCAGAGATTTATCCCTTCCTACTCTAGCTTTAGTTTCTGGCCTTGGTTCTGCTAGCTGTGAAGTCTAAGGCCCTTTGTGAACCCAGTGACCCACGACCTCCTGTCAGAGGAGTTCCAGATGTGTAAAAACTGTTGAGCAAAACCTGCCCAATACCTGTTTCTTCCTCTAAGAATTTTCAGCGAGCCCTACCTAGTTCTAATATATTGAGATTTAGTAAATAACAACTTTACCTTATCCATCCACAGGATAAGGGGTTTTGTAGCAACAAAACAGGAGTCTTGTCTTCAGTACTTTTCCTGATGGTGCCTCACCTTTTGCTGGCTATTTTCTATGCTGCTGAACACAGAAAGAGTTTTCAGGAAACTGTCAGTAAGAACACCAAAGCCTTTTATTAATTCTTAACTACCGCTTTGAGTAGCCCCTTTTGACTTGAAGTGCTATTTTGTAACATGAAAAAATGCCAGATGAAAAGTATATGGCCATGTATTGGGTGATCATGGCACAGTCCTGGCAGTATCTGTGAGGACAGGCCAGGGGCTGCCCTGTGCCAGACACAGACAGCTGGCTCCCAGATCCACTGCAGGGCACAGCTGAGTCCAGCAGCCACTTAGGCAGAAACTCTGGAAAACTGTATTTAAGAAAGGGGAAAAAGTGCCAGAGTGACAGAGAAAATGGGAACAAAAAGAATGCAAAAATGGCAGAGGTAAGCCCAATGGCAGAGAGAAACCATTAGGTACAGACTGCGGACAGCCCACACCCAATCCCCTTGCACTACAGGGGTGGTGGTGGTGGTCACCAGGGAACCTGGAGTGAAGCTGAGCCTGGGAAAGGAGGGAGGAAAGGCAGTGTTTTAATGAGTCCTTTTGTCTTCAATACCTGAATTAATAATGAAATATTTATCTTAATGAGCAGTATTTTGAATTATTTCAAAATAATTGTCACTATACAGTGTATTCCTTTTCAAGGCCTGGACAGTCTTAAGAGTTACAAGGATTAGAAGAAGGAACAAGATGGAGGTATTTTTGGAGACAGTTGCTGCTAACTGACTGACATTGAAATGATTACCTGATTACCAGCAAGGTACACACGAATTAAAGCACCCTGCTAAATTACCACACTTTCACATGCAGAGGAAAGTACAGCAAGCTGTGGAACTCCACTACCAGTGAGGTATCAGCTGGACATACTTGGATGCCAGTGCTTAAACACTCATACTCAGTACTAAATGCTTCAGTACCAGAGGTGCAGTGGGTTGACCTTGGCCAGTAGCTAGACCTCAACTCAGCCCCTCTACTACTCCCTATCCTCAGTGTGGGGCAGGGAGAAATAAGATGAAGATCATCAAAATAAATACAGAGAAATCACTTGCCCATTACCATTACAGGCAAAACAGACTTGGGGAAAATTATTTATTGCAAATTAAAATAAATTTGGATAATGAGAAAAAAATAAGAATTATAGTGCTTGCCCACCCCTACTTTTTCCACAGGCTCTCAACTTCACTCTCAGCTCCTCTATTTTCCCCCATCCTCAGGTGGCATAGGCAAGATTGAGAATGGGGACTAAAGTCAGTACAATTCTTCTCTCCAGCTCCTTCTCCACAGGCCACAGATCCTTCAGGAAAACACCCAGATGCTCCAGTGTGGGGTCTTCCACAGGCTGCAATATGAATGAGTATCTGCTCCATAAGCTGCAGTGGAACACATATTCCACCATGGTCCTCTCCATGCAAATACCTACTCTGGTGCCTGGAACACTTCCCTTTCCCCTTCCCTCACCTCATAGTTCCCAGTGCTGTTTCTCACCCCTCTGCCTGACCAGCACTTTTGCACTTTCTTAAACATGCTTTCACAGCAGCACCATGAGCCCAACTCCTGTGCTCCACTTCAGCCTGGTGTGGGTCTGTGGCAGAGCCGGCTGTGCCTCGCACAGGGAAGCCACAACGGTTTCTCACAGCTGCCACCCTACAGCCCTCCCCAGCTACTAAAACCTTGCCATGTAAGCCCAAAAATCAGGGCTATCAGGTCTGGAAGTGTCACACTTTTTGGCTTCAGAGATGGTCTCCAGATACTGGAGTAAGGTAAGAAGCTTTCTTTAATGGAGAACTTCAGTGGCAGAATCTGTTTACAGTGCTGAGCTAGCACTTAGCTTAGCTCTGCTCATTGCGTCTAGTGATCTGGAAAATAAAGCTTACTCCTTCCTCTCAAGCCCAAGAATAACTCTCTTAGTAAAGGAGCAAGATTGTCTGTTTTACTATTTAGATCATTCATTTCAAAGATAACTACTGTAAATACAAAGCAGCTGCCTAAGCAGAAAGTGAACCTAAAGAATTTATACTTAGATCATTATCTGTTTAACAGGATTTGAATTAAAAAGATTTCGACTTTGAGGATCCATCAAAGCAATGTACAAATTCGAACTTCCTCCTCTGTTACTGCCATTTCATTTGGAAATTGTAACAGGAATTACAAATAGCAAATACTAAAGAGAGTTGCGTGACATTTAAAAAACATTACCCAGAACAGAACCATGGCACAGTTTTTTCAAGTCTCCAGACCAAAGAAGTATACTGTGTTAGACAGGATTATACATTTCAAAATATAATCCAATTAAAAAACCTTCCTAATTCCCTATCATAAGCATACGACACTTCATTATAACCAAGCTTTCTTCAGGAAAAGTGCAGAACTGAGAGACAGGTGCAATAATAATACACAGTCCCTGACAAAAGCTTATTGAAATAACTTTTTTATGAATCTTTGCACATAGAACACAACATAAATAAAAAGAGCAGGCTGACATTTTTCATCTTGAACTTACTTGCTTGTGTTGCCATCACTACAGTGAAAAGCTATAATAGCCCAAAATTAATACTTTCATGGAAAACAGAGATCAAAACACAATTTCCCTGGTAGGTAAGATGTTCAAGCCACCTTTCTCCAACTACAGTCTTATTCCACTATTATTTCTCATTTCAGCATCTCTGAATTTCACAGTAAGATGTTACCTTTAACATCTAAAAAGCGCTCCAGAAAATATGGCAGTCTAAGTTCTGAGACTCTGCAGTGTCTTACATACTTTAATGTGTAACTTGCATACTGCGTGTGCTGAGCAACTGTTTTAGAGTTTGGTGTTTCACTGAAGGCGCACAATTCTAAACTTGCTCTTCAGCCTTACTGTAAGAAAAAATCCAATTATATAAAAAGATGATTTAAATAACTCAATTTCTCTGTATTTTAAATTTTTCTTAGACAAAAGATCAATGGATTTTCAGATAAGTGTGGCAGCATAACTTTCTGTCCCTGCCCCGCTCACCTTCTGCCTTCCCTTTCATTCCTCAAAGATTTATGTGGGCTCACCAATGACCAGAACCTGCCTTTGGGGACTTTGCTCCCTCATGAACATTTAAGACTAGTTATTTATAATCAGCTGTTGAAGTAAGCAACACACTACAGTGCTGATATCAGGAAAGTATTTTTTATTGCCCTTGTAAAAGAAATGGGCTTCAACGTGGCCAATTATAAACCTCTAAAATCTGTAATTCATAGCAAAATTACATCCAAGCACAGCAGGTATTTTCTAAGGGTTTAAACCACAAAGAATTTACTAAATATTAGTAAATACTTACTATATTTTTATAGTAAGTATTTACTTACTACATTATATTTACTTACTTACTATATTTTTAGTAAATACTTACTGTATTTTACTATAGTAAACAATTACTAATTATTTACTAAACACTGGCATGAACTGGTTTCCACTGACCATACAGAACAAAAGCAAGAATTCCAGTATTTCTTAATGCTTCTGCTGTCAAAGAGAAAGGATGCTTGAAATTCAACCTAGAATAGGTATATTTAGCACGAGAAATCCTTCAGAGCTCCCTGTCCCCAAGGATCTCCAATTAAAGACTGCATCATTAGGCACACACAAAATCTGCTCTCATTCTGACAGTGTATATTAAAATAAACAAACAAACAAACAAAAAATCCAAACAAAACCCAAAAAACCTAGTTCTGGCTTCTCTCAACTTTTTTAGTATGGTACATGACATATAGGTCAATGTTTCCCTTCAGTCTGCAGTATTACAGGATTAACACAGACCCTGGTATCTGTAAAAGACAAAAGCTGCTTTTGCCACTGCTTTCAGTTGCACATGACAGTCACAACCCTTCCTGAAAACTGCTGCTAATCCAAATCTAGTTCAAAGTCCAAAACTCTCTTGTGATTATACTGTTATCAGTTTTGGATAGCAATATTCCTTGAGGCAAATACATTATTTCCTTTTTGTAAATGATAGTGAGACAGACTATTTTTCTAGCTTTACTCTCAGTTAAGAAAGCCGCATTGATCTATAATGATTAAGGTATGAAGTATGGAAATTTCCTCTCAGATTAATCTTCTTTTCCCATCATTCTAACCAGCCTATATTTAAAGAATCAAAGTGTTCAAGAGCTGACACAGACTCAGTGACATTTGCTCTCTGAAATCTCAGTATCTTTTTCTCTTTTCTCAGGCTTCTTGGCAGCCATTTCTTCAACAAAATTTTGAACCACTGTTACCTGCGACAGCACAGGTGAGAGGACTCAGATTCAGTATTCTAAAGCTGAGAAATTGCCACTTATTTAACACAGGCACTCAGAAACTAGAATACTTATCTGCTAACACACAAAATGAAAAATGTTTCTATTCGACATGGACATTTATTCTTCAAGGGAATAAGATGCCATAAAGTAAATAAATGACAGCAAAACACAGATTATCAGATATAGAAATTTACCTTGCTGAGTATTCTGTTCTTGACTTCGATTCACAGTGAGGTCTAGAGGGCTATCCTGTTCTTCCTGAAGGGAGTTTTCCGTTTGGTTCATTTGGATACTTTTACACATCAGACTTGGTTCAAATGATGAACCATTTCTGTTCTCTTGAATTTTGCTACTTTTTGAAATGTACTCAATCGCAAACTGACGGATCATTTTTTTCATTAATTCCTGAGCAACTAGGGGAATGTTAGGATCACAGTTCTGAGGAAGATCTAGAAATAAAAAACACAAGCAACAGATATGTTAAGAACCAAACTTAATTACTTTTCTTATAATAAATACTTCCTATAAGCACACAAATGTATTAAGTAAGTACATGTGTAATGAATAGATTAATTCACATGTCTAAAAACTGTTTTTAACAAGCATTCCTAACTGAAAGTCACTTGGAAGAACATGTTTAGCACAGATCATTAATTTTTACCTTACTCCTCTATCACAGCAAGTAAGAGTATGTGGGCTACATTACTTATGGGAGTCAGAATCTGTACTGTTGGCAAATAAGTCGAATTTTCATTTGCAGAGTGTTCATTTTCAGTTTTGAAAATAAAGAATTTTGAATATAAACCATGAAAGTAAAATAAGATATGGATTAATACAGAAGGAAGTTACTTTCAAATAACAAACGTAACAAAAATAATTTTAAAATGTAGTTCTAAAGATCAGTCTTCTTCATAACAGAGCAGTTGGACTTTTGAGGAACTGATCTTAAAAAGGAAAAAAAAAACCAAAAAGAGATGTGTTCCACTCTCAGATCATAATCCCCATTTGTAGGTTCAGGATTGAAACGTCAAAACTGATATGATGCTACTCAAAATGTCCCAATGCTTTGTACTAATACAAGCAATTGAATATAAACAAAGTTTTTAACTATTGTAAAATGTTACAGGATTTTCATGACATTTGTGAAGTGCTAGCAATGAAAACACTTGGAAGAAAAGCTTTATTTCCTATTCTAAACTGAGCATATCCTATTTTTTGCTTGTGTATGTAACATTTCAGTGGAAAGAGTATCTCATTTTAGAAACAAATGGGAAAAAAAAGGATCAAATGTGATACATATGAATTTATTTTAATGTTATCTATCAGCTAGGAAAAAGTTAAACCTCTTATTAAAATCATAACTGAAACTACAATTGTAAATCACCAAAAACAATCCTAATAGAAGCAATAGAAAAAACAAAATGTAAGTGTAACTTAGCATAAATAACGTAATTAAGAAACTCAAAGTAAGCTGCGTTACTGCACTGATGACTGCAACACACCATTTCACAAGACAAGTACAATTGACCATACTCGGAAATCTGTGTTTTTCCTTAAACTGGCAGTAGTAGAAGTACTTACTTCACTATCTCACTCTTCGTTCTTTCCTTCAACTCCACACCCCTCGCCACATAAATATCCTTTTCAATATTTTAACCACTGCCCATATTTGAATTCATAGGTAATGAGTGAAACAGTTTTCAGTCAAGGAGTGAGAAGGATTTAAAGCAAGTGTGAAAGCAATAACAAAGAATCAGCTTTTAGGTGAGCCCTAATTGCCTGGAGGAAATACCAAAGGACATGTTTCTGTAGCTACTGGGATAATAAAGTTACTCTGAAACAGATAAAACAGATGATAAACTAAGTTTTGTTTTAAGAAACTGAAAGGGCTGGGTTGGATAGATGTTTGCATGCAAAGTGCACATTTCCTAATAGGAAGTTTGGAGGATCACACAGCACATTTGCTCAAGCATTTCATGCTAATGAAGCTTTATCCATCTTCTATCAAGAGAGTGACTGCCAGCACTGATCAAGGAATGCTGCTTGAGTTTAGCATGAATGCACGGAAGATCTTTTGCTTGTTTGTTTCAGGTTGATTTACAACATATTCCATTTTGAGAATTCATTTTCACCAACACAGCCTGGCAAGGAATTACAAACCTGCACCTATGAGATCTGCTGTTTATAGCACACGAGAGGGGAGCTGACTGACTGCTCAGACGCTTCCTGTCAAGACCTTTTGGTCAGCCTCTCCGTAGCACTTGAAGTACAGTGAAGCTCCAGCATTTTTAAGACATCCTGGCTTCAAGAGAACTTAAGGCATGACAAAATATATCTGCTTATGGTTAAAGCTCTATCTTCCAAGAATCTTTCAACCAGATCTCTACTGAAATATCTAAAACTGACAGGTGTTTCTTGAAGGGAGGTATGAGGTAAAATTCTAAATGATGGAGGATACCTACAAAGAGAAAGATTTCTCTCCACCGTGTAACCTCCAGGCATAGGTATGCTCTGTTTATATTGCTATTTCCTGGTTCCTAAATAATGAACCCAATAAATGTTCAACTGAAATTTACCATCTTAGAGACACACTTAGAAGTAAAGAAAAAAAATTCAACAACAGATATTGGAGCAGTAAGGCAACAGGTGTAAAGTACTAATGTATATACAAAATACAAGAAAAGAACATGAAAAGTTAAGAGATGAAATTAATTAAATGAATTATCTAGGAACAAAAGTGTTTGCATGACAGGGAAATGGTAGCTCCAGACAATGAAATCTACTGATCAACAGCTTAGCTTAAAAACCCAAAACTTTGATTTCCTGTAATCAGAAACTCATACAAAATGAATTATACAAAACATTATCAAGACGGAATACACGGTCTGGAATGACCCTACTTATACAGAGCAATTATTTTGTTGCATGCACACAAGAAAAACTTCTTTGACAACTTCTGGATAACAGGTGATCATCAGTGCAAATAGGAGAATTATTTTACATCCTGATGTGATCTGTACCTTTAAGAAGCAAAAGACCAGAGAATATAGGGGAGCTACCATTAGCAGGAAAACACAACAGTCTGGAACAGATTTCTCCTTATTCACCATTATATCACCATTCATCTTTAATCACCATCCCCTGCATCAATTATCATAAAACTGCAAGAAAAAACTAATTCAGAACTGTCAAGTCTTTACTGCCTTTCTATACCTCTTTAGACTCTTCACACTGGTAACAGCCAAGTATATATTGCTTTTAGACACTTGCAGGAGAAGTCAGCTTTTCCATCATGAGCTAAGTCACCTTTTGACCTAGTTAGAAAAATAAAGGATTTATTTTTTTGTTCTGATAATATTTTCTTTAGTATTAGTTTAATTTTTTTGTAATAATTTCCAAATACTCCCTATGAAGAATAAATGCATCAGAATTTCTCAAATATTCAACTGCTACAGCTATTCGCAGTTTACAGATTTTAAGTTAATTCACTCTAAAAAGGTAATATGAGGGGGTGGTGTGTGTCTATCTCAGAGTATATACTCTGAAAGATGTGCTCCCGGGGTGCATCTGAAGTGCTCTTGCTGCCAAATGCATATTTAGACTCAGGTAGTCTAAACTTATCTGCCATAAATGCAAATAGTGTTGCTATCACATTGACTGTTCTGTAATGTAAATCATTAACTGGTAAATCATGGTGGAAGTACCTTGGGAGGTCTCTAGTAAAACTGCTTGTTCAAAGTAATCATCCATGAGGTCAAATCAGGTTTCTCTGGATTTTACCTAGTTAGGTAAGGAATACTTCCACGGATAGGAGATTCTACAACCTCTGGGTGGCATATTCCACTGGTTGCCTGTCCTCATTTTTCCTTACATTAAAAAGAACCTCTCATTTCAACTTGTTTGCCATCTGTCATTATCCTGCTACGCACCATTGTAAAGACTTTGATCCTGTCTTAAAATCATAGAATATCCTGAGTTGAAAGGGACCCACAAGGATTATCGAAATCCAAAGTCACCAAAGTTTTCCGAGCGAAGAATGTTTTCCTAATATCCAGCCTAAACTTTCCCTGGCACAGCTTTGAGACTGAGGTTAACCTCAGGTCTTGTCCCTGGGAATGGCAGAGAAGAGATCAGCATCTGTTCCTTGTCTTCCCCTCACGAGGAAGTTGTAACTCCAGTGAGGTCTCCCCTTAGTCTCCTCTTCTCCAGGCTGAATAAGGCAAGTGACTTCAGCCACTCCTTGTATGGCTTCCCCTTTAAAGCCCTTCACCATCTTTGTTGCCCTCCTTTGGACACTCTCTAATAGTTTAACATCTTTCTTACATTGTGGCACCCAAAACACCCCCCAGCACTCGAGGTGAGGTCGCCCCAGTGCAGAGCAGAGAGGGACAATCCCCTCCCTTGCCCAGCTGGTGATGCTGTGCCTGACACACTCCAGGACATGCTTGGCCCTCCTGGCTGCCAGGGCACTGCTGGCTCATGTTCAACTTTCCATCAACCAGGGCCCCCAAGTCCCTTTCTGTGGTGCTGCTCTCCAGCAGCTCATTGCCCAGTCTGTTCCACCCAACATGGCGAAGAACTTCACCCATCCTGTGATTCATAGTGGTAATTTTCCACTACACATGAGAAATTTGTAATTGGTCATATAAAGTTTTTAAACACAATGAAACACATTTTGGGGCAAGAAAGGTATTAGAACTCTGAATTTAGTATCACTACTAAATATTTCTTAATTATTATCAGCAGATGGCACCAGATATACTTGGTATGACCTGAATAGGTTTTTGTTCTAAGATGTTTTATTAGGAGTTGTGACTATAGCTACTTGCAAAGTTTTAAATTTACACGCCTACATCTGTTTTAACTCTGTTTTAACTCCCGTTTTTCACAGTTAATGTAAAATACATTTACTGTATTTAGTCTATGGATCATGTATGAACATATACACTACTTCAAACCCAGTAGAACAGTCTCTAAAGGTTTAGAATAAAAGTTAGCCCTAATGTTCCTCTAGTTTCTCTCACATCCTTGCAGACCTGATGTTATTAGGATAAAAGAAGGCTGAATTTGTATGATATAATCTGATATGTTCTGCTTGTGATTGTCAAGGTAACAGTTTGAAGGCAAGAGAAGAGTAATAAACATCATGTAATTATGACTAATTGCAATGATTTATTTTAATTCAATGCTCACATTTAGGATTAATACTTCCTCAGTTTATGTGCTGCACCAGCTTCTAACTATTCAAATCTGTGCTATTAACTATTCTGCACGTTAACATTATGTGTGATCACTAGACTGCAACATCTATGGTGATTTGACTGACAGTTCAGTTACACATGCATTTGGCAAGAGTTTAAAGCTCCCAAAACAGTGGTCCACAACAGTATTCCATTTATTGAAAACCACTACTTTTTCATTAAAAAGTCAAACTTAATTACTTAATTTCTCTTCTGACACAATACCAAAAGGCAGTGAAAAGCAGCAGAGAATCACAATCCCCCTTGTACCTTACAATCCTGTTGTGAGAGTAGCAGGACTAAGAACACACTACTGCTTCTCAGGGTGTTTCATAAATTCACTCCATCTCTCTCCTTTTCACAAAAAGGCCACATTTTCTTGTAACAATCCCACCTCAACAGCCACCAAACTGTTCCAGCAATGTTCTTAGCTCTACTTGTAAAATCGTTCGGGTCACTGTCAGGTCACCAGCACGTTAAAACCAGAATACAACTATTTATTCTGAGCCATGCATCGTGACTAGTTCAGTTAACTCGACCAGTCAACAAACAGCAGTAAGGGCCAAGTTCTCATAAACATTCCACCTTTCTTCTTCCTCTACTGAGGATGCAATTTTCATGACTCTATATCCAGTCATATTTCTAAGAATCCTCATAAATGTAGTTGAAATGACCAAGAAATGCAGAGTCAGTGAAGAGAATAACACCGGCAGGTAGGTGGCTAACACAAAAAGTATGCTTTACCTCCTTAAGAAAGCAGCTGAAACCCCACTAAGCATTCTTTCCTGATGAACTTTAAGAGGGACAGCAAAGCTATCATAGAAATTTACCACACAAACTGTGTTTGAGCTCTCAGTGATTACAGAAAACCTTCCAGATTTTGAGAAGACAAATTAGATTTCTTAAGACTTTTCATCAAAAGAAACAGCAGGTTTTGGATGAAGTAGTGTGTGCATCTTAAAACTACACCTCAGAAAGTAACACTTTTTTTTAGTCTGAGATAAGGTGTGCACGATTACACTGTCATAGGTTTGCTAAATTAAATATACATTATCCAAGAAGCATAACCAGCTTGTGACAGCTACACAACTGAAAGAAAACTACAGAAAGAACAGGAGAACTCCAAGTTAAATTCAGGTATATGGTATGGTATTATGGTTAAAGCTCTATCTTCCAACAATCTTCCAACCAGATCTCTACCAAAATATCTAAAATTGACAGGTGTTTCTTGAAGAGAGGTATGAGGTAAAATTCTAAATGATGGAGGATACCTACAAAGAGAAAGATCTCTCCTCACCATGTAATCTCCAGGTTACATGAAAAAGAAAGTCATATTTATGAATGGAAATATTTTAGAACATGACAGAGATATCTAGAAATAGTAAAGAGCTTTAAAAAGCTTACAGGAAAATTACTTTGGGATGGGAAACATGGCACTGAAGATACTTGACAGAGTAGCCCAGAGAATCTGAAAAGATTCAAGTAATCTCAAACATTCTCCCTGTAATTTGTGCCCCAATTCCTTAACTTCTACAAGAGCTTCTCATGTGTCAGTCATCTCTTAGTGGATCATGTCTTGAAGATAGAACCTGATTCACAACTGTTTTTCATTGGTTTTGTTTAAAGAGGTCACATTAATATTGCATGGAAAAATGAGCTTCTAAGAACACACAATGTGGATTACTAGAAATACAGAATATTAATAGTCCATGAACAAAATGTCTGATCAAGCTTTTAAACAACTGTGATTCTGCTATATAACAATGATCACGTCACATTCTATAATATTCACAGTAAAAAAAGACTTAATATGTATTTTTTAAAGCACACTATGTTTTTCCCTTAACAAAACAGAACAGTTGAACTTCAGCATCATGTAAGTGAAAAAGCACCACAGTCTACGCTTCTCACACCACCAAAAGGGTAAAGAGAGATGTCATACTTGGGAAGAAAGCATCTGGGTTTCAGATATATTGTTTAATGGCAACAATCAGTGTTTGATGACAAGAGGGACTTTGGATTTGCTGACGTGTCTGCTGAGCACAGGACTTTCCCACAGACAACTGACTACCAAACTGGTCTTTCACTAATACATAGTGAAGTTGGATTCCTAATAGGACGACGTTAGTGATTCACAGCATCTCAAGAGTTCACCCATCTTGGCAGGAGTTCTATCATCTTTTGTCCCAGATTCTACAGACAAATTGTCATCCATTAATGTCTGAAGGCTGTATGCTCCAGATAACAATATATCATGGCTGCATCTTTTGAGATTTTCTGAACTAGTTTCCTGATACAAAGAAAAACCCCAAACCCACAACCAAATCCCCTCAAACTAGTCTGCAAATTTAAAAAGCCATATATTAATTTGTTCAAAATAAAAGATTAATGGGACCAACAAATGAACTCTCTAATTTGCTCACTAGTCTTAGAAGTTGTTCATAGAAGCCTAAATTAGCTACAATAGCAAGAGAGTATATCATCTTGAGGAGTATGCAATTCAAACAAGGGTTACTCCATTTTAAAGACAGCCAGCCAAGAATTCTACAATTTTCTGACAATGAAAGAACATCTGGTTTAGGACCAGGTATAAGAACTATTCCTTAGCTAAACAATTACTGGAAATTTTTTGATTACTTTCTTCCTAAGTTGATACTTGAACTCAAAAACGTACAAAAATTCAGAAAGCAGACTTGGGATTTTCTTAGTAAAACTCTTCATCTTCCTCCTAAAATCCAAACCAGTTACTTGAATACCTCATAAATTGGTTTCACATGCCCTTTACTATTTTTTTCCTTTTCACTTCCTGTAATTTGAACAACTTTAAAGACTTTGCTAAAACCTGAACTGAGGCAATATTCTTAGAAAATTCTTACCCAAGAATACAGAAGTACTTCAGAGAACCACAAAAACAACTGGAAGTTTTGTTTTTCAATAGACAAAACCTCTTTAACCTAGCATTACAGATCTGGCAGATCAAACCCAAAGAAGATGCTAAAAGCCAAATGTTCTTTGTGAAAAACTTCACTTAAAAGTCATTCACTCCACTAAGGTGAGGTCATGCCAAGTTTCACTTCTCCCATGATAGAAGTTCCTCTCAAGGAGTATCAAAAGAGATCATCTGCAGCAGGAGCATAAAGCAGGCGAACACTGAAAAACACTGTACACATCAAGACCAAGAAGAGATCTGACAAAGCAGAAATTTCAAGGAATTAAAATACCTGCCTAGGGAGATGCCACACAACTGGGCCTCTGATGAGAATATAATAAGACTGTAAGTAGTAACGAGGTGCCAACTTCATTGGAGATTTTATTTCAAACGGAAAATAGCTGGTTTGAAAGAAAGACAAGAGTCCAAAGGATGGACTCAAAATGCTGTTACACTCCATTTCAAGTTCTTTAAAATGCAAAAAAGGAAAATATAGACTGAGCAGACACAAAGTCTGTACAGAAAAAGATTCTACAGACCCCAGGTTCAAGGGCATAATAATCTCTCCTGCTACAGCAATGTATAAGGGAGAAAACTAACCTTGCTTTTTTCTCCCACCCATGTGAAAGAAGAGAAGGTGTCTGACTCTAACTCTTTGTTAAAAGCAAGAGAGAGCTGTCACTGTAGCCATACTCAGCTATTCTGACATCCACATCCATATACGAAACCCAAGAAAAATCTGTGAAAATTGTACTTACTGCATTCACAGTAACTTCATTCACATTTCTTCATTCACATGAATTTAAGGAAGAAAATGAGTATTTCTGCTGCTGTTGACAGTGAGTAACCAAGTAACTATCATGAACTACGCTGACTTGTCACTCACTCATGTACTGCTACATCTTGATGAGTGTCAAAAAACAAGAACAGCCAAAGAATGACCTACTAAATACTATATTTTGACAAGAAGTTTTAACGTCCAGCTTGGATGTATTTGAAGGGGCAGCTTTCGTGCACGAAGATCCCAAATTCTATTTTGCAATCTGCAAAGCACAGTCTCTCGCCTAAAATGTTTTTCCCATTGAAAACCAGAAGTGAGAATTTAGGAAGAGACCTGAGGTTGGCATGAAAACAAAGTAGCAGCTCATGGTAAAAAGAAAAATCCAATACAATTTATGAACAGGGATTCAAAAGAATGACACATAACGCAACAGGATGAAGAGGAATGGCAAGTAGGAAGGATAGCACTTCGTTTGGTGATGCAAGTAAGAAGAAGATTAAGGAAAACCAAAGGAATAAAAAAGAGAAACAGCAGAAACATCTATTTCAGTAGATAAATAAAAAATACTTAAGAATCAAAATTAACCCTGAATAATTTGTTTCTTCTAGATTTTTTGTCATGTTTCGTAATATAAAAGACATGCTTTTATTACCTTTCTTTCGAAAGAGTGCATTTAGATAGTTTTCTGCTTGGCATTCAATCTTATCAGTGTTGGACTGGCCCTGAGATGACAGTTCCTCTGTAGGCGTTGACTGCGAAGAACCGAAAACTGATGCACGATCCTAGGAAACATATGAAGATCATAACATCTTTCAGTAGTCTGCTGGTAGTAAAATATACAATTAAATTACTCAGCTATTGAATGGAATAGAACCACCAAAATCAAACTACCTTGAGTCAAAATGCAGAATTAACTTATTTGCAAAATTCAATTCTCTCTTACTTTCATACCAACAACTGAGAGTTGGGGAATAATGCTTAATGTAATGCTCATACTTACACTGGCTGTTTCTTTGTGTAAATTACAAAAGGAACATTTCTCATCCATAGACCAGTCAGTTAGCTCTTCTGGCTCACAGTCTTAAAGGAAGAAAAGAAAGCTAGATGTTTTAAACAAGCAAAAATGGATTTTGAGAACAAAATACACATCCTAAAATTCTCTTAAATAAATTCCATCACTAATATCATATGTATTTATTGGTACAATGCATTCAGTTGTATTCAACTCTTCAGGTATTTTCAAATTTTTGTCTGGCTTGTACAGATTAACTTACAAATAGCGAAGAGGAAAGGTAAACTCATGTAATTCAATTGATTATCTGTGATAATTACTGGAGGCATCTGAATACTGCAAAGGAAGCTCTGAATTGCAGACATCATTCTTTCTAACTGAAGTGTGCAAACTTGTACTAAACTAAGCTAAGAATTAGGATATGGACTCCTCATCATGTGAGCTACATGCTTTGTAGTTATAATATTTTAATTGATTTGATATCATCACTATAGGTAAATCCAAGCATTATACTCACTTGTAGCACTTGATTTATCTAGAAAAGTACCTTTATATGTTTTATCAGAAAATGTACTTTGGTCTAGAGGGAATTCATGACTTAAACTTATATTGCCTATAGCAAGTCCAGTCTTCTACTGAATGGAGACACACAATCTACCTTCTTTAAACAAGCTACTAAGCTTCATTTCAAAAACTAAGAGTTTTCAGCCCATACCCTTCTCTTCATGAATACCAGTTACTTTAAAACTTTTCCCAAACCAACTGTGCTAATAGTTAAAATTAAGCTTCTAATTTCTTGTTTAAAACTGCACATGGCAACTTATTCCAGTTTGCTTTTGTGGCAATATTATTCTTGTACCCATGAACAGTAACTGTTTAGGTATTTAGCGCCTTGATGTATCTACAGAGACCATCATTATCCCCTTTACACTTCATTTTGTGGCTATTCTAGTCCACTTGGTTTTCCTCATGAGATTCAACTCCATCTCTTCCGCACAAGTCTCACTTGAACACCTGTTTCCTGAACATGGAGACCAAGATCTCAAGATGGTGTCCAAGATCTCAAGATGGTGTCTTTTACCTTTACATCAGACTTCCTTACACAGCAGGCAGTACTTTTCCTACAGTATCCTAGTTATGCAGCCTTTATCACAGCTGCAGTTTTGGCAGGTGAATCCAAACACAATTAACTACAACACCAAGGTCTTCTCCATGCTGTTCATTTCCAGTTCATGTGCTTACAACCGAAACAACTTTTTTACTCCCATTATTAATTACCAGGAATGTTTCCTCCTTTTCTCCATAACACTAAATTACAGTCAGTTCTGTTTAGGGAGGTTCTTGAGATTTTCTGCTTTCAATAGCACATGATGGTAGCCTGCTCTTGGCTGGTTGCCAACCCACTAATGTTCTCACCACCCCTCCTCAGTAGGGCAGGGGTGAGGAAATAAGATGGTGGGGAAGAAAATTAGGGGGAGAAACTTGTGGGTCAAGATAAAGACAGGGAGATCACTTACCAATTATTGTCACAGGGAAGTCAGACTCAGCTTGGGGAGAATCAATTTCATTTACAGCCAATAAAAACAGATTTGCATAATAAGAAAGGGAAAACACTAAACCACCTTACCACCCCTTCTTCCCAGGCTTCAGCTTCACTCTTTCATTCTTGACTCTTCTACCTCCTCCCCCACCCCAAACAGTGCAAAGAGGATGGGAAACGGGCTGCTCTCAGTTCGTAACAGTTCCTCCCTGCCACTTCCTTCTCTTTTTTCCCTGGTTCAAGCTTGGGGTCTTTGCCATGGACTACAGGCCTTCACAAACTGCTCCAGTGTTCTTCCCACCACTGCAGCTCTTCATGAACTGCTCTAGTACGTCTCTCTTCCACAGGGCACAGTCCTTCAGGAAAAGACCACTCCACAGACCCACAGTTCCAGCCAGAAAAACTGCTCCTGCATGGGCTCCTCTCTATAGGCTGCAATTCCTAACAGAGGCCTGCTCCAGCATGCGATCTCCACAGACTGTAGCTTCCTTCACGGCATCTCCACCTGCTCCAGCGGGTCCTCCATGGCCTGCAGTGTGGATATCTGTTTCGACATGGTCCTCCACGGGCTACAGGTTGTTACACGTGCTTCAACATGGTCCTCTCAATGGGCTGCAGGGGAATCTCTGCTCCAGTGACTGGAGCACCTCTCCCCTCGTCCTTCTCTGACCTTGCTGTCTGCAGGGTTGTTTCCCACTGCCCACTATCCTCCACCCTCCTCCAACAACTGCTGAGCTTTTACTTCTTCTCAAAGGTATTATTAAAAAGGCAAAATCAGAATAAAATTACTCTGAAAAATAAAGGTTCTTCAGCTGAACACAAACATAACGTAACTCCATGTTATTACTTAAATCTAGTTTACTCAGCTCTAAAATACTAATCTAGAACAGAATTCTGTATTAATGTGTTATATGCTTTCAGGAATGCAAAACAGCAGTTTTTACAGGTTGGACAGCTGATGATTACAAACAGACACGGTATTTTTCTTGGCTGGACAGTAACAAGAGATAATGAGTCATTTTTGCTGAATTAATCTAGCTGTCCCAGCTCGTTAGAGCTATTCCTTCAGGATGTCCACAGCATAAAAACAACACTATTCCTTCATAACAAGTTCATTGTTTTCCCTGCAACCATGAAAAATCTATGAACCTTGGGATTCTACACCTAACTCTAAGACAGGTTTTACACTTTCAGAGAAATTCTTCTGCCTTGGAATCCTGAATTTCCACTGGTAAAAGTCAAACTAAAGAGCAATCCTTGTGTATTGCCAAAAAGGCAAACCTTGAGAAACACCAGCTCTACACAACACTAAACCCTTTATTCAAAGTAGTATAAATCATGTACAAGACATATTAAGTCTGCCAGTGAGCTACACAAAACTGACATCAGATATATGTAAGATATATCAAATGCCAGACAGCCAACAATCTCAGGTCACCACCACAGGAAACATCCTGAGATCAGTATTAAGTTTTTAACTACAGATAGGCAGCCATACTCTCAGAAAAATCAGAGGCACAGACAGCACTTTAAGCAGAACAAAGTTTCCTTGGCTGCATTGAATTTAGGATGATGATCATCTTCCCTCCCCATTTTATCTTGCTTGGAGTCCGAGGATGAAAGATTTGCAGACAACCTATAAAGCTTGCCAGCCCATGAGCAAAAGTTGCTAAGGCTGTGCAAACAGCATTTTAATACTAAACAGTACAGATTATTACTTGAAACCAAAACCCTTTAGCACAAAGCTGTTAAACTTATTTCCATTTATTAAGAATAAAATGGTAAACCTTGACAAAAAAGAATTTTCTTTCACTTCTTAAGAGACATACATCTTTGTTTCTCCAAACCACTTTTCACAAGAAGTAATGCCAAATTAAGTAAATTAATTCATTCATCTGTAGTACTGAACAGATTACATGTTTACATCTTAGATTATGAAATAGTTATCTAGTAAATCTAAATACAAAACAGCTTAAAAAATTCAACCTTTACTTTCCAGTATTTTCTGATTATAATAAAGTCCCAAAAGATTTTCCAGCTATTTGTGACAATTTTGAACATATCACCCCCTTTCTTTTTATACAGCACTACTGCTTCCTAGTAAGTCCATTAAAACAGCTGAAGTGTTTATCAAGTCCTTCATATTTTTAATTTCATAAGAACTCCAATTCTATTAGATTTGTGTTTCCAATATAATTATTCACTACTATAAATACTCCAAAACAACATAAGGAAAAATAAAAGCTTTCATCCTGTATAAAAAGGAGTTTTTCCTGGCAGAGAAAGAACAATGAGAGCTGCTTTTCTCCAACAAGACATAGCTTCTCCTCAGTGGTTAAGAGACTAGAACCCCAGCACACAATCCTCCCGAAAAGAATGTACACGCATACCACCTGATTAGAGGAAAAGCTTTTTAACAGTTTAGCTAACTATCCATAAGTAGAATGTAAAGAATAACAATTTATATGTGAATCTACTTAGCTGAAAATGGGTATAAGGAAAGGATTAGAAAGCCCTGAAGATTCAATGACATAAGAAGCCTCAGTTCAGAGCATGAGCCAAGGTCAGATGCCAAGATACAGAACTTCACCCCTTTGCAACCAGAAGCTGCAGAATCCAAGCAGTCAGGAAAACAAACTGGTGCTGAATAACGGTGACAAGAACCATTTTAGCAAGTCCAAAGTAAATCCTACATATACAAGAATTTCAAGATACAAAAAAAAAGGGTTACAAGGTATTTTCTTTGAAAAGTGCAATAGCCTAAGTAAAACTGAAGTGTACCTTTTACCATTTAAATTTGTCATTACAATTTATTATTCACTCAAGTAACTCTAAGATAATACAATACAATAACTTAATCTATAGATCAAATACTATTTCAAGACAGAACTAAGGAGGAAATATATCAATCATGTTATGTTTTATGCACATTATTGATTTTTTTCATGTCACAATAGATAAAACCAACAACACAAGAGAAAAAAATGCTATTGTACCTAAGCAGCATATATTTCAGCCAATTCTCACATATTTCTGCACAAGAAAGCCACATAATTTCTTGAGGTATGTTCGAGGAAACATACTCTTGCCACTAATGAGCCATAATATTGCACGTTGACAGTATTAGTTGGGTGGTTATGATGAGGAAAATGAACAGCCTAAAAGATGCAGTAATTCAGGCACATTGCTTAGAGTCTAAAAACATGAGCTCTAATTCTACCAGCCATATCTTTTAACTAAGGAAAATTATTTACTTTGTATCTTAGTTTCATTATCTGTAAAACGAAAAGTAGAACTTATGGCAGTGGAAAGATTTGTACAAATTTTACTTGAGAGTTCTGTATTAATCTTTTCAACAAAATTCAGATTTCAAATCAGAAATAGCCCTGCATGCTATACTAATGTTAAAGCTGACCTCTGTTGTGCCAGTATAAACAATTTCACATGGCATTATTGAAGTTACAGATACTATATCTATAAAAATGAACCCAAAATAGTAAGGTAAGGTGGGCATCCCAACCTACCACGCAATCTCTCTTCTGCAGTTGGCTCCAGAACTAAAATCAATTTTATAGATGCACCAAACATGGAAATAGGCTTTAATCGTTGAAGAATTCTTGCATATTACTGACAAAAATTTTCAGAAATTGAAAAAAAAATGTAGCTCTGAAACTTTACATTTTAGATAAACATGAATTTGATTTGAAAGACAAAGTCACAAGGGCATCAAATAGCAAAGATATGCAAGCAATGGAAGTACCAGATTTTAAATAGGTAAGAAATCTCCAACAGCGTGAGGCAAGTAAGTTAAAGTTAAAGTTAAAACTTTATTTCTAAGACAGCTCAAATACCTACACACATGAACTCTAAAGAAGCAATATATTACTGTGTAGCATATCATGC
This sequence comes from Cnemophilus loriae, assembly GCA_013397755.1. Classification (NCBI taxonomy): domain Eukaryota; kingdom Metazoa; phylum Chordata; class Aves; order Passeriformes; family Corvidae; genus Cnemophilus; species Cnemophilus loriae. The sequence goes on from VZTF01006691.1 coordinate 1,114,023, forward strand.
TCCTTTAACTGTAGCACTTAGACTTTGGCCACTATCTCATTAGCTCAGTACTTTCTACTTTCTTACCCTAAAGCAAAAAAAAAAAAAAAA
>VZTF01006691.1:1114128-1140776 GCA_013397755.1 Cnemophilus loriae
AAAAAAAAAAGAAAAAAGAAAAAAGAAAATGTAAACCTTTTGATACAAAAAATAAAGCTTTAACCACTAATCAGTGTAAAGCCCAACACATACAACCTATTGGAACTATAACCAGAGAAAAAAAGATACTGCACACTTATAACACTATCCTGTTTCCTTTTCAAATATGCTTGCTTATCACAGCAGATGAGAATACTAGTCATGAAAACTAGCTTTAATCCAACTGTACATACTTCTTAAATGTTTTCATGTCTTATTAGCGGTATGCCTAGCTTGAGACAGAAAAAAATATTCTGAAAACATCAGCAAAGTAGTATTCCAAGTTCCCCCCCTTCCCCATGAAAATACTGTGTTATGCATATGATACAGACCAAGGAACTTGCACATTATGATGAGGACAAAACCATAACTAAGTTAAAGCAATTGCCCCAAAAGTATTCTAAGCAAAGATATACAGTACATGGCACTCTGCGTCATGTACTAGCACTCAATAAGTGATACCCTTAACAAATTACACTATCAGACAATGAATTGTAAAGAAATGAGACGGAACCCTTTTAAGGTTCGATAACAGAAAGAACATTTTTTTAAGTCATAAAATGAACTTGTCAAAACTATTCTTTCAACACTCCAAAGCAATTTTTTGCTGGATAGTCCTCATGTTGTCAAAGACAGATAAATCATTCCATACTTAACTAAGGAATTATGTGTTATTGGCAGCTATTCCAGCAAAACCAAACCCATTTGGACTTATGCAAGGTCTTATAAGGGTAATGGAAAAGGTGTGTATACATACACACACACTTGAACATAATATGACTTTATATACATATAAAGTATTATAAAAATAAAAAACTTGGTGTATATATAATAAAGATGCAAAAAAAATATGAATATATAAAAAGCATAAACTTTCTTAACCACTACAACACAAAACTAGCATCCACTACTTTCCTTTTACCAATTAATGTCAATAGGAAGCTGAGCAGCTTATCTGCCTTTTCTAAAAGATGTTCCAAAGCAAAGTCAGAGATGCACTATTCCAGAAGAGTAAGTCTTTCTCATGAGATCTTCACAGAAAAGCTTAGCTAATCCAAATTCCCCTGTATGGGAACAAAACCTAGGTATCATTCTACCTAGTGTTTTGATTGTGCACAGTATTGACAAGAAAATGAAGAAATGAACATTTGAAAGAAGAGCATTGGAAGATTTCCTTTTTCAAATTCCATATATACTTGAAACTACCTTTAGCTAGAAGAAAAACCAGTAAGTTAAGGTCATTGCACTAAAAGCTGGCTCATTTACCTTCAAATAAACTGAGGTCTCTTCGTAGCCTTGGTCCATAAAGCCCTTCTAAAATACTTTCAAAACCTGGAGACAAAAGAAACATTTAAAACAGTAAATCAAAAGTTTCTTAAAATAAAGCAAATTCCAGAAAACTGGCAACAAGTATCCTCAAATTCTAAGAGCAATTCCAAAAATTGTTACATTTATCAAACAAATATTTACTCCTTCCACTACAGTACTACTCAACAGCATTAGAAGATAAAAATAAGACAAGGCAACTGCCATCTGCCCACAATCAGCCTATTAAGCCATGCCCCAACAACCTCATTAGACTTAAAATAACTACCACAGAATCTTAAAGGTGGGAAGATTAGCCTCATAGCTCTATGCAAGTGAAGGAGTTTCTCTCTTAGCCTGAGAATCAGAGTCATGTACAGAGACAGGAAAATAAAAAGAAAAAAAAAGTAAAAACTCCAAGATCAGAAACTTCTTATTTATGATCTCCTGAAACTACACAATCTGAGCAGGCTAATATTACTACAAATAGAAAAAAAGCAAGCTTCAATTCTGATACCATGACAGTGCTCTCTAGTCCTCTGCATCCATACAAAAATGTTTTAAAACTGAGGATTAGATAAATCCAATTATTTTACAGATTTACCAGCTATTCTGTTTAGCTATTTGGTAAAAATCACATACTTCAATACGGGAGATGAAATTATTGAAAAATAAGTAACTAACTAAATAAATAAAAACCCAAACCCACCAAAAAAATGCATGACAACTGATGAAATATGGTAAGAATTTACAGCATCAATGTAACAGAAGTTTTGTTCAATACAGAAACAGTTTCCAAGTGCCCTCCTTTCTCCTTTCAAATAATAAGCTTATTTGAAAATAAGAGGATAATTCAAAGCAGCATTTGAAGGTTCTCATTCTTTATTCTAAAGGCCTGTCTGCAGCTATTTTGCTAGACCAGAACTTTAGAAGACTATTTTATCATCACACCACATAAAAGATACCAAAATCTTCAGTAAACAACTGCTATCAACAAAGAACATTCAGAATCACAAAATTTGCTCATCATGTGATATCTTTTAAGACAACACAACATCCTGTTCTCTCACCAAAAGTTACATTTACTTTTTGCTTTAGACTGTATGTACACTGGTATAAGGAAGAATAAATATGTACCATATTTGAAGCAGACAAGGGAAGCTACCATAACACATAGGAGCTGTTCAGTTTGACAAGTCAGATTTTGTTAAAATTTGCATTGTAAAGTAACTTTAATATATGGACTATATTGTGAATCAATTATAATCTCTACAAATCTGCTATTTGAGCTATAAATGGATTTATATCTTTATATCTGGAGCTATATGGATTTTATTTTCCGCTTTTCTTTGTAATAAATAGAGTACTATGAGACAACAGAAATTAAATGACAAAACCACTGTCCTCTCACAAGTATATATACACACATCTTTTAAACAGTCTACAAGAACTAGAAAGCAAAAAGCCCAAGGCCCAGGCACACACTAAAATTTACCTTAAAGCATCATCCAGCGACTCTTAGATTCAATGTAATATAAATTCACATCATATTAGCATTGCACAAATTCCCTGTTCTTCTGGCTTCAAAGAATTACAGACAAAAACGGCAAGAGAGATGAAGCCTGAAGTTAAGATAGCAATCCTCCCAACACAACAGAGCGGAAATACAAAATACACCGTGTGCATTGCTATGACCATTCACGTTACAGACTGTAAGCCGTTTTAGGTCAGCAGCTAGTTACGTTCTGGCAAGTTACTGTCCCTGGGTAAAGAAATGAATGAAGCAGCTCTTGCAGACAATTCTGCTTATTTCAAAAGAGCAAACACCAACTCCTATTTCTCAGGACTTCGTCAATCAAACAGCAGTAAGCTTGTTTACGATCCCAGTCAGCACCCAAAACCTTCTTGGTGCTTGGACACTTTACCACCCTTCCCACCCCGTGGAGGGTGGTACTTGTTTCTGCCTTTACTTTTGTCCTTATCTGCCTGCGCTACGACCTGCTCCTGCCTATGCAAAACCATGAGCACAGAAACCCCAGCTCTGTAAAACAGCAGTGTGTTAAGGAAGAATGCAATCTCCAAACAGACTTCCATACAGCTGGTATTAAAGATGGCTATTAGCACACTGTGGAGTTGATGGGGTTTTTTTGTTGTTTTTTTTTTTTCTTCTTCTTTTCTTGCCCTGAGGAAAGGATACACCAGCCCGCTTCTTTGCTAATTTACCAAACTTAGTTCCATCCTACCCATCCAAAGTGCTGCTTCTCTTCCAAGTATTACAGAATTTCTCCAAGGAGCCACAACAGACTCACCCTGTGTGATCATTTGCTTCCTCACCTTTGTATACTGGCTTTCTTTTAAAAGAACACTTACTCGTACAACCTAAGAACATCAAGAGAATCTTTCTTCAGACCTTAGGCTAAAATTTTCCCAGAAAGCACCTGTGTTACTTCCATGCTCCACAAAGTACTTCTGCTGCCTTTCAGCAAAATTGATACAATTTTAGTTTAACCTAAACATGAAGATATATCTTAGTTTCTAGTACTGATGAATGAATGCTGGCACCGATTCCTAAAATGTAACCATCTGGACACAAGCAGTTCAATAAACCTTTGTTTTTCTTCTTGAGTCAGTATGCTTAAGCAAACAGTAGTAGCAGCTTTGAAACTCTCTAGAACCTGAAGAGCCTACAGAAACCAGTCAGAAATCCACTTCGCTTATATTTTTTATGACTCACTAATGGAAAAAATTTGCTTCAAAATAATTTTACAGAATTTTCTGTCTCATGGTGGTTGATTGCCTCTTTGATTCCAGACTGCCTTTCAAAACTTTTACTCAAGATCTGACACTTTCTATCTCTAAACTGAAAAGCAACACTTGGCTCTATTAACTTCCAATACCCTAATCTGTCAAACTCCTTCTTTCTCTAATAAATTTATCACATCTTCATGTAGAAAGAATCAGCTTTCTTTATTACCTGACACCCTTTAAAATCTAAGATAGGTTCCTCCAACAGTCTTCGTAAGTAGAAATTTGTGATACAGCTAGTCTCTTAACCCAGCTACAAGTTTCCACAGTTTGCATTTCCGAATAAAGCTGTGAGCAGGGTTTTTTTCCCCATATTAACTCGCCCTCTCGCCTTTCACCCACCAATGATACTGCTTTCCTCACTCGGGGCTGGGATGGGACAGGAACTCCCATGAGGAGGGAGGCTGAAGCTGTGACCTCCAGCAACAGGAAGAGGGCTCTCTTTTTCCATCGATAGCTATTTGGGTACCGAAAAAGCAAACAGCCCAGGAACAAGTTCTATCAGGTTTGGCATGTAAGCCTGATCCATGGGTCACAGCCAAGGCCACCAAAAGGAAGCAATAGGTGACAGTAATTGCAGACTCTCATGGGGCTCCTGCCCAGCAGCTAGACGGGCTGTCTTAGAAGTTCAGCTGTTGCCTCTGGTCCAAACCCAGAAAGTTGCAGAGAAACTGTTACAGCTCATCTGGCTGTTGAAAATATCATCTATTACCCATCTACCTGGCCACCACGATACTGCCAAAAGAGATCTTCGGCAGACCAGAGCTAACTACAGGACCACAGCAGCAATGGTGAATGACACCAGGTGTCAATATAATAAATAATAGAGCCCAGGTGCTGATCCAGGCTGAAGGGTTTCCTAGGGCAAACAAACACCCTGTGGGATCAACATCTACATGGCTGCAGGCACGACTTCAGCTCTTACGACATTAAGATCCTTTGAGAAACAGAGTGCTCAAGAAAGACAGGATCTATCTGATAATACAAATCATCATTGCCAACGGGCTTGCCCTGAAACGAGGCCTTCTAACTAGGTTTGTCAGGCAAGTGGAGACTGAAGCCTAGAAAGGAAGACAATGGCAGAGAGGGTAAATGCACACAAGGACCTTACAGTCCCCCCGAACAAGTGGCATAAGCAGGGACACACCTTAAGTAGCTGTACATGAATGCATTCAGCACAGGAAACAAGCACCAGGGATTATAAACCAAAGCACATAACAATCGTACTGCTGAGACAGTTCACACAACTGCAGTGTGTGGATACCGGCTTTTAAGAAAGGGGAAGTGAGAAAGTCAAGGACAGTGCTTAGATTTTAACGTAAACAAATGGAGCCATAGTGTGGAATAGGCTTCAGGACAGCTGAAAATATACAGGTCAGGATTCAACCACGTGAACATCTGTTACAGACTGTACAGACTACCAATCAAGGGCAAGTAAAAGAAAGAAAAAAGAAAGAAAAAAAAAGAAAAAAAGAAAAAAAAAAAAAAAAAAAAAAAAAAAAAAAAAGCTAAAGAATAACCAAAACTAAAAAAAAAAAAAAAAAAAAAAAAAAAAAAAAAAAAGAAAAAAAAAAAAAAGAAAAGAAAAAAGGCTGCAGAATCACCAAGACCTATGCTGGAAATGCATCATGCCAGTGCACAAGCAACCCAGGAGATTCCGTGGTGTCTGAAGGACAAACCTGCCTGAGGTGGTGGACAAGCTCAATAGAGGAGGCACTATCTAACTGCTACTCATCATTAAGAAAGAGATAATCAGTGATGCTACAGTTAACAGTGGTCTTGGCCACAGCAGCCATGAGATGGAATGCAAGATCCCAAGGGAAATGAGGAACTTGAATAGCTGAGTAATTATCTGTGGGCTTAGTAGTCACTGATTTACAGTCCTCCCCCAAGATGGAGGGAGTGCAGTGGAACTAGAAGTGGGATGCTGTACTGTCTTGGCTAAACCAGAGAAGTCTTATATGGGCCAAGGGTCTATGGCAAGGTTTTTATTGAGTTATCCTACCAATATTTTATAAAATCAAAGAAATTGCACGGTGAAGAGCAATTACTACTATTGAGCAATTCAAAAAAACAATACTTTGTGAATTAATTCCAGTATGTTAAATGTCTCTACAAGTTTACTCAGATTTAAAACAGGATTATTAAGTCCAAAGGAAGTCTTTAGACTGTCTTCACAACTTTTTATTTAAAAATCTTAAAGAGAAGCCACCTTTCAGCTGCTCACAAAACGTAAATCATGAAGTTTTCCATAATGTTTTATCACTGTAAAGTATTTACTGTCTGAAACATCTTAAAGCCTATCTACAAATTAGAGAGCTGCCACATATGAACAGTGCAGGCTGTAAAATTCTTTGTCGTGAACAAAACAGAGCAATAATTAAATGGATACATTCCATGGAAGCTTCCAACACTGTGCACCTTATACACACTTAGAGGTATTCAAGTAATATACAGGGTCTCTTCCTCACAACCAGATACAGCCTTTCTTCATCCTGCTCCTCAGGAGCAGATGCGTGGCCATGTACTATAAAAGCCTCCTCCATTCAGAAACTCGTAAGCAGCCATGAGCCATGCTTCCTGTCACCGTGGAAGCAATGGACAGTCTATGTCACAGTAAGCCTAGAGAAAATCACGAGGTGAAGATTTACAGGAATTTTAATGCAAAGTTGGTCTAGGTTAATTTTGGACAGGTCTAATAATTGAATAGCTATACAATACTAATTGAGGTTGGACAGGTTTAGCTATACATTGGCTACTGTTTTTCCAAAAGCTTAATCTCCATAATGTTTCTGAGAGGAAATAGTTACTTTAGCCTCGGAGTTGAATTTAACACCTTCTCAAACTGCCTATCTCCTCCTTCCCTCCCCACATCCTCTAAGTGAAGGGAGACTGCAAGTATGTTTCCAAAAAATTTGAATGTCTCAGACTGTGTGTTAAAAGAACAGCCGAAAAAAGAATAAATACCATGTAATAAATGGAAGCTGACATTTGACTACCACTTTCAAATGAACCACGTGGTGGGTCTGAAGATAGGAGTAGTACTTACTCTACAGCTGGGAAAGGGAACAGCAATATATGCACAGGTTGTACAAAAAAGTTTTTGATAAGCTTGGTACACTCTACATCACATTAATTTCTTGATTCCCCTTATCTTGTATATGGCCATATCAACTCTTGTATTTGTATGTTCATTTCAAATGAAAGTCCATTTCATAAAAGCAGATATATTTCCTTTCCCCTTTGACTCTTCATTCGTTTACTAGTCTTTTTTGTCTTCCCCTTTCCATGTTTCTGTTAAAGAAGTAATCCAATTCTAGGGCTTTAGCTACAAGGCTTTTTTTTTTAAAGCCTACTATATTTGGGACATTTTACTAAAATGTAATAATTTTTAGTTTAAAAATTTTAACAAAGCACTTTTAATTTGTTCTTATACTTAGTCCTAGAACATAACAATACTTAATCTCAAGAGCGGCCTCACAAGACTTCTACGAACTATAATAATTACAACTGATGCAAGGGGCATATGTAGGCACTTGTGACAGGTAACTGGGAATCCATGTAAGTAGCTACTATGCTGTTAGACACTGCATTTAAAATAAGGAGAAAACCCCAAACAATGTTGAAGGAAAATCCTAATAAAAACATTGTAAGTAATACAGACTGTCATCACACCAACGACCTCACAATAAGCCACCTGAAAAACCCTTTCGCTTATATTTGCTCTCCCCTCCTCTGATCTGCTGCAGTTTTTCCAGTTTAGGAAAGTATAAGATTTTTATCAGTTCATCTGCTCAAAGATAAAAGTGAAAACACCTCTAAATAAATTCACTTTTGGTTTGATATTTTTCTGAGCCATAAAGACTGTTTTATTTGTACCTCTGGATGCTTACCAGAAACAGTAGATGAATGCTTCTTACAGGGATAGAAAAAATTTAAAGGAAAGATGGAGATGCTTATCAAGATTGCTCATCTGATTCATAGTTACTGCTCTACTTTTCATCTTAATGTGAAAGGTTACCTTTAGATTAGATCCTATTGTCCTAAGTTCCTCTATGTGTAAAGGAATTTGGAAGATTCTGGGTGCACGCAAATAAAGTTCTGCTTCCTCCCTTCTTTTCCAGCATATCATCAGTTAGGCACAGGGTAAGACTGCTGCACACTGCTTTGAAGAACAGGGCATGCATGTGTATTTTTACTACAACTAAATGAGACTTTTAGCTTTAAGCACTACGACCTCTGGAGGCATTGCAGGAAAAAAAGGAACCTTGAGGCTCTGTAAAACACAATTTTGTTAACTTGCCTAAGAAAGTTAGCAGCAGTGTATGTTGAAATCTTCACAACTTCTGTGTGCCTAACAGTTAACTTCCATCACCCTTCACTTTGTGGCTTACTACACCAAGAGTCACATCTGAATTATGGTAATTCAAGTTGTTTTATTGAAGTCCAAACCACTTGTTATTTAGCTTCTTACGTAAAATCAGGCCTCAGTCTTACTCCTGCTTAAGATCCTGTTAAGTAACAAGCACCAGCAAGGAAGATTCATGTATCCTTCTTGTTTTTTGAACTTAATATTCTCAACAGAGAAAACAATTAAAAGGTGAAGAAAAAAAAATTGCACATTTTAAGCAGTGTGGAGTTCAGCCCATTAATGCTGCTTTTAAAAATCAAAACTACTGTGAAAGTAGGTTCAGAACAGCTGATTTCAATTCTTAAAGGATGCAATATTTAATAAATGGTCTTTAAAATGTAATTAGGAAAATCCAAAGAATAAGATTACATGTAATGAGATTGGGCACTGTACTGCCAGACATAGCATTAAAATTAAACTACCTTCTTTTATTTTTTGGTGTGGTAACACCTACTATTACTTTACTCAGTTGTTAAACAGGCTTGATAATAACTCAAGAGTTCAATTCCTGTTTTTGCATTTGCCTCTAAACAATTATCTAGCTGTCATATAAATTCTGTTCCCATTCTGAAGTCATACAACCTATATTTTGAGTTGGTATTACTTGATCTGTGAGAACTATTACATACATTGTATGAGCAGTCTCAGAATCTAAAATCACACTAGAAAGGAATTATGGACAAGAAAGGACCAAAAAACAGATCCTGCACACTGGTTTATGCCCCAACCAAGAGGCCAATCTTCTCCATTACATGCCCCCTTCACCCCATACACACTTTTATTTAAGTAGCAGTAGCTTCATGCCAAGGTGTAACACAAAAACATGCAGTTCTGAGCTAAAACTCACTGACATAACTGACATTACCATGAGAAAAATGACTTTGATTTCCCCCCACTATCCTTGTAACTTTGCCCTGTTTCACTCACATGAAAAGTGATTTCTTCTAAAACAGCAAGTAATTCAAAAAAGTACTATATCTAAATAAAAAACTTCAGTTCTCCTTTTCCCCATTCTGTACATTTTCATGACTGCATTATTTAGCTTGGCCCAGTACAGGAGTATATCTGGAGGAATTTTTGTGGTTTGCATTACAAAGACAGCTACCTTGGACTAAAACAATCATACCACAGACAGAATTCAGCTTCATTAGTCTTGTCAAGTATTACAATTGCCTTTAGTTTTTTTTTAAAAAAGTACCCTAGGCAGACAAAGCACCAGTTGCAGTTTTCCTCAAAGAAAAACTTTCACTTTTCTTCAAATTCTCTCTCCACAGTGCTTCAATACTCATTGATACATATTTATCATTAATATAGGTGCAAGAGTAGGAAGCAGTATTTTGTTTTGGCTTCCTCAGAAAGGGAAAAAGTAATCTGCCTTTCTTACAAGTTATCCCTTTCATAGGAAAGGGACCTGGAGCTCATGTTCAGTTCTCTTAGCTTCTACTCATGTTAACTTATAGCCTTCTGAAGTACACATCTATACTTTCCAGGTACAGCTGCACTCTGTTGTCTACCATTATTTGCCACTACAGAAGAGAACTGGTTTACCTGAAAAATGGTTATCTGCTCCAGACTTCTGCATTTTTTTTGTCTCCAACTGACACGAAAATAAAATTAATTCCATCAGAAACTCAAACCTCTTAAGAGTATGTGTTTATTACTCAGCCATCACCAAGTTCCTCTGATTTATCAGACCACTCTCAATTATTTAGAAAGTATTTTATGAGCTTTCTGTAGCCCTAATTCAAAATTTTGAAAAAACAAAATAATTACATCCATTTTTTAATTATACCTAGTTACTTTTATCCTACCATTAGGATATAAGCAGCAATTCCCTTACAACTTGTTAAAGGAGAATACTCTGTAGAGAAGAGAGTTATTTTAATATTTTATAGGAGTGGAGCAGTGTGTTTAACAGAGAAACTTAAATTAAGCATTAACATCTGTGGTAGTTTCTTTTGCCTCTCGCTTCCTTCCACAGATCAGCAGCTGTTCTCTTTGCCCACTGCCCCCCACAACCATAGATGGATTACTAATTTTAGTCTTGCTTATATATTGATATAAATCTCAGAGTCACTGGGTTTTTGTTGTTGATAGTGGCTTGTTTTGGTTTGGCTCTACTTATATACTTGTTTTTAAATCTACTACTACAAAAGTCTGGAAAGGATTGACTATGGTGTAAAACAACTGAAGCACTGAGTAAAAAAGAAAAAAAAGCAAAAAAAACACCCCAAAAATACAAACACACAAACCAGTAATCAAACACTCAGTCACCTTTTTGCCATTTATACAAATGGCAAGAAAAAAAATGAAAAAGTAACTTGCTAGACAGAATACTCAAGACACAAAGCATGACAATAGATGCAAAAATCTTTATTCAAACATTTTATTTTTCCTGTTTGTAATATCACTACAGAATATCTATTCTTAAAATACATTATTCGATGAAGTGTTGGCCAGATTATCAGGTAAAAAGCAACCCATTTTTCTTGCAGAAAAATTCTTGAGACTTAATTTAGGACAGATTTTGCATAGGAATGGAGCAGGGAGGGGGCTTCTGTTGAACATGTTGTCTAGCTTGAATCCATTTCTTGCTTCCAGAACTAAAAAAGTTCTTATAATAGAAAGTTCTAAACATTCAACTTAAAACACTCATTTTCTTTACCATATTGATTCAGTTCCCCGAGCAAACAGGAACCAACATACCAGAGATTCCAAAATGAAAGGGAGGAAATCCTCTATTTAGACTCCAATACAAATTCCAAACCATAGCTAAAATGATGCTTTTCCTTCTCTGCAAATCCTGACTCCAAGAACTAATGCAGCTGAGGACACTGCTGCTGCCAACAAGACAGGGTGACCAAAACTTGAAATGAGACTACAGAACAATTTCAGTTCTAACTGCTTACTTTTTGCTTAGGATAAAAATCCTCGGTTTCAACTCTCTATGCTGTGCTTTATTGTGGGGATGAAGACAGCAATGAAATACAGTTTCAGAAAACTATTACGTACATCAAAAGAACTAGCTATAACATGAAGCAGTTACAAGCATTAAGCAGAATACAAAGAGGGAGACTGACATTGGCCATACCTCAGAGGCAGAACAAAAAGAGGAAATGTCATGCCTCCCTCCCAATTGTTCAGTTTTAAAGAAAAGGGTGGCAGCCAACAGGGGTAGGAGGGGAAACTTTTTGTAGGTCAAATAAAGACTGCAAACAGCATCAACTCTGAGTTCAGGTATTTATAAATCAGAGCAAGAAAAAAGAGGTTCAATAAAAACGGAAGTATCTCCATTCCTCAAAGTAATCATCTATGCCAACTGGTCCTTGCAGACTTGTAAACAGGAAAGCCCAACACGACACCTTTTACTGTACCTTTAGACATTGCCAAAATTAAAAGTAGATTTAATTTCTAACGTAGCAGCCAGATATTCTGAGAGACTTGTGTTATTTATAATTTAAAAGGCATAAAGAAGACACTTCAGAAGTGACTATGCTGCTCTGTGGATAGCGAGACAGAAAAATGCTTCCAAGTGACAGCTACTAAAACTTCATTTCTGTTCTCTCTAAAAACTCTCTTTGAGCAGTAATCTAATCCCAGCTGCTGCACTGGGACATTTAAATATGGAATTGGTGTGAATTTTGGTGTTCAGACTCTGAAGCTTATCCTACGGCCTTTTTCCAAGACTCTACATCAGAGCTAGATAGATACCAACTGTTACTCAGAACAGTGCTGGCAATAATTTGACCAGTTTATAGCTTGTATCCTTAGAGAAGGAAATTCAGAGGGAGGAAGTCACTGTAAAAGAAGATTACATCCAGCTTGGAAAAATGCTCACGACTTCCTCATTTGGTATCAATTTAAGTGTTTTACAACACGAGGAGAATAATGCCCAAGAGTAAGACATAGAAACAACTGTCACTTTCAGAAAAACATGTGCCTAAAGCATGTGACTATTTCTTAATCATCATTTTAAGATTTACAGGAGGACTAAAAAGTTCAGAATTGTTAGACAAATTCTTTTTTTTTACATGAAGGCCTAGTCAGATGTTCACTAAACCACAGAAAAGTCAAGTCCACAGCGAGTCTGTAACAACGAATAAGTCACAACATTGTTTTCCTACTATGCGGTATCACACATCTAACCAGCATCTGGAAGAAAGTCTAGGAGTCAACTAACAAATAAACAGGTCTTGCACACTTCCTGGATTATCACTCAAAGAGCATTGGGCTTGCCACTAAGAAAAGCTGTTAGAAAAAAATAGTTATCAGAAAACACCAGTTCACTGAGCCCAAATAAAAAAAATTTTAAAAAAACAAACAAACAAACCAACCCCCCCCCCCCCCCCCCCAAAAAAAAAAACCAAAAAAAAAAAAACATTCCTAGCCTGACGGGCTTTTGAGAAACTGAAGCTTAGGATTCTGTGTCACATTATGTGTCTACTGCAAGCTAATGAAGTTACAAGCCTTCAGAGCATTCCATGAAACTGATGCCTGACACTAAGTTTTACAAGGAAGAGGAATTTCAGAAAAGAATCAGTTTCAAGGGAATTTTCAGGTTTCTTTTCAATTATAATTTCTGTGTCACTGAAACAACCTGTCTATTCTCCACAAACAGCTTTGAAACTACGAACTGGAAAAAAGTAATTCTTCTCTCCCCACAGATCCATCTTCCTCCTATTCAGAAACTATTTGTTATTGAGAAACTATTTCTTGGTTTCTATTATTTAAAAAGTTTGAAATTGACTGAAATCCTGCAACTAGACTGCACTGAAATCAATTTTTCTTACCTGCTGAAGCTCCAGAAGGAAAGGCTTCTTGTATCAAGATATCAAACTATAACACAGTGAGTGAACCATCAACTCTATAAATCTCAGTGTCACATTCTTCAAAATAATTATTTTCAAACATATCATTAACGTAAATGCTGAAACCAGATTATTAAAAAATATTTTAATAACCCTAGAAATGTCACAGTGTTAGTATGAAATGAGTGGAACATACCTTTTTAATAGTAGTTAATTTCTTAAATTTGTCTTAAGTTCACTTTTCTGCATTTTATAATACCTATGCATGTATTTTCACCTTTAATTTTCAGCTTATTTTTACAAATATCTAGTTTTAAAAAAATAAACCAACAAGCCCACCAAGCCCCTCTAACAGCCATCATTTTTTAATCCAGCCAGAATTTGGCTTTGCAAATTAGACAAAATTTAGAACTAGCAACAAGTTAACAAGAAACAGACTTTTATCTATTTAAAAACTTCACTTCAAATAAAAAGTTTTAACTATGCCTACTTTCTCTAATATTTTCTGGTGCTCAAGGCTAAAATGGCAAGTGCATCAGATGCTCCGGTTAGATTGAAAGAACTCAGCTAAACTGTGATTTCAAACCAGTTCTTAAGCATGTGCAGTGAACAAAAGAAAAGATGACATTGATCGAGGCAGGTAAGCAGTGTATCCCAGCTTACAGGTCACGGACAACCAACCTGCAATCTGCATCATTTAAGCCAACATCTGTTGAACTTGCAGAATATACTGAAACGAACAGACAAAAGTTTTCAATTGTTTAACGTTTGATTAAGAAGGCTGAATCCCTTCATTTCCCCCTAGAGATCAGAAAAGCAGAAACACAGAAACAAAGACTTTAAACACAAATTTTAGCTTCACATTAGGCACTTTCATCAGATAAAGGTGTCACACATAAGAAGAGAACAGGAAAAAGTCTCTGGGATTTGCTTTTAGTATTTGATACAATTCAAAGATTAAGCAGGTGTGATTGGGGTTTGTGTTTTGTTTTCAGGGTTTTTTTTGGTCTGGCTTTTTTTTAAAAGCAATTAGCCTGCATCTGTAAAAACTTTTGATAAGCTTCCTCCCAATCATTAAACGGCACAAGATAAAGAACAAAATGGTAAGCTTCAAAGTGTGGGACTTGAACTCATCTGCAGTGGAACAGAATTTATATAGCACTCAAATTCAACCATGTAAGAGATATGAGAATTTACTGGGAGATTTTTGTGACAGTTTTGTATTGAATTTCTGATGAGACTATAAAATTCACATTACTAACAACTGTCCAACATGAGTTGGGGAGCAGGTAGGAGAACACCACAAAGGAAAAACATACATTTTTTAAGTACGTAGGGGCAAGATTCTGAATACCTGAATCATGATGGGAATAGACAAGAGCTCTTACACAAGGCAGATAGGTTTAAACAGTAGCTATCCTGTCTTAGAAACACTCTGTTCCTTCTGTATTCCAGCACTGTCTCTTCCGTAGTAAAAGCAAATATTCATTATTTCCACAGACAGTGATTCTCACTTCTAAATTTGTAAGCCTGCTTTAATAACAAGGAGATACCTCTTCACTTTATACTATGCAAAAAAGGAAAAAAGTCAATGTCCCTGTTTTATTCCTTAAAACAAACAACTAAGCACAAATTCTGCACTAAGATCAAGCAGCTGAAAAAAAAAAAGGATTTGAATCAGTTGTTTTGGGATTAATTTCTTTTTCTCCATAAGAACCACAAATTATAAGATAAATAGAAAAGGCAGAATCTTTAGCAGAGTTCATTATTCCATTCACAGTTCACTGAGTTTCTTTGACCCAAGACACCCATAACCCATTGCTTCCCACAAGTCTCAAGCAAGAGAAAACAGGAAACTTCAGTACTTTGAGCTGATCTGTAAGTAGAGTACTTTTCCCTCTTAACGAAACAATTTAGAAAGACAACTGCAACCACTTACGGAAGCCAAGTGAACTGCAAGGTCAAGAATACATGAATAAGATTTCTTAAATGACAGGTGTGATTACAGTCTGCATTTCCAGCAAGAGGGAAACTTCTGCAGGAACCAGATCAATCTCAGTTCCAGCATTCTGGAAAACTTAGTATAAAGTTACTTATCTGGTACCAAATGTCTAAAATCAGTCTCATAAGTCAAGATCACTCACGTCTCTCACACAAAGAGCAAAACATCATTTATTACTTATCAGAAAGGCTGAGAATGAAAGAGGAGAAAATGCCCAATTGCCTCTTGAGATGCTGAATGCATGAAGCCTTCGAGCATGCAGTTTGCAACTACCCTGAATGCCACTTAATCAGGTCAGTTAAGGGCGGGTGGAGAAGTGCAGCACCACACAGAGCAAAGCAGAGTTAACAGCTCTTCAAATACACCATCCAAATCACTACCAAGTAACTACTCTTGCAGACAACAGTAGAAGAGACTGTTTTGTCTCTTTGTAGTTTATGATGCTGGTGGCTGAATGAGGCAGACAAGGCAAATGATTGGATTCCTCAGTCTGAAAAGATGTCAGGATCTCGTCAGACAATATGAAAGAGCAGGAAATTACTTCAAGTTACATCAAGCAGCAGCTGTCAAACTACTACCGTATGTGACAACCTGGAGTAAAGGCCTTATAAAGCCAGGTGTGGGCCAGCAAAACCCCTTCCTGAACCACTGGACCAGTATTCTTAAAGTTCCCAATCAAGAGACAGCAAGTAATATCACAGACTTCAATAACCTAAATTCACCATCCAAGTTTCCTCAGGTCACACTACAGTGTGTTTCTCTCACAGCTTTTTCCCCTGCAGTGTAACTGCAGAAAGCATTGGCTACCTAAGTAAGAAATCCATGATATATTAAATTTTCAGTTCACTCTTCGAAGGTTTGTGGGACAAGGAGTGCTTGCCAGAGATGACAACAATAATTTAGACATGACTGATTTACAGACAAACGCTTCCTCAAAAACTCTGGTATTTTAGGATTTACTAAACAGTTTATCTCTAATATGAATTCTCCAGTGAAACTCTGATGTTTTGTGGAGAAGCTCTAGCTTTAAGAAAACACTCTGTTCTGTGCAAGTGACATAGCGCAGTACTAAGTACCCAGGGCTCATCTATCATTGCTTCTGAGGGCTGTGCACAAAGTTTATCTAGGGTCAGTGCCGAAGTGCAGTCTTCCACACCAGCACTAAGCTCAGAGCCCTCTGGACACTTCCAGTGTTTCAAGATAAGAACCGACACCACAAGTTCCAAATGGATCATTTCTTATTAAATCCTATTTCACTAGGGTAGAACCCATTTGTTCAGGAGTCAGTAGACTTTGACAAAGGATGCAGATGGGAAATAAAGGTACTTTCCAATATATCCTAACCAGTCTGATGGTCTTGTTGAAGAAATTCTTTCTGAGTAGGTATAACATCTGGCATTTCAAAAGGAAGACGAATATGAGTTTAAGGGAGGGTTTGTTGTTGCTGTTTAAAAAGTAGTAAGGGATTAAAGCAAACCGCAGAAAGGCATATAAGAAAAAAGAGAAGGGCCAAAAATCAAGAGCCACCTCACATTTCTCAGGTCCTTAGATAGCTGTGAGGGCTTGGTGACACGCAACAGGAGTGCATGTTTTTGGACACCACTACAGCAGACTGGTATTAAGTGCTTATGGCATATACATCAGCTAGAGTTAGGACAGACGTGCTGTCATGGTTTAACCAAATAAAACACCAATTGGCATCTCAAGAGAAAACTTCGTCAAGCCTGTGGGGAATTCTGCATGTAAAACAGGCACAGAACTGACAAAAAATGAGGAAGACAAGAACAAGTAATGCTGCAGGAGATGGTCTAGCCTCAAGAAGACAATCTCCTTAAGAGTAAGTTTCACCTTGCTAAACACATTTAACCAACAATTAAAAGAAGCATAGCAGTACACCGGAAGTTCTGACTCATTGCGTCAGCAGAGAGTACGATGTAGGCCTCAAAGATAAACAAATGACATTTCATTTCACATCTAATTAAATGACGCGCAGGAATATACCTGTAAAGAAGTAACGAACCCAATAAGAGCTGCACAGTTGAAATTACTTTTACCAAAGGATCTCACTTCCTGATAGATCACAAGACAACTATAATTGAACAACTCCTCAGATTTAGGCATCAACAGAAAGAGGTGTGGCAGGACTTTAACCAGGAGAGCTTTGAAACTCTCTATATATCATGGGAAGATCTGACCTCAAAAGCCACAACAGAGTGGAACACACAACAGGTGGCAAAATTCCCAAGTAAATAGGGATCATAGAACAGCTTGGCTTGGAAGGGACCTTAAAGCTCCTCTAGTTCCAGCCCCCTGCCGTGGGTAGGGACACCTTTCGAAATGGTAGAAGTGAGTTTATAAACCATATTTCCCCAACAGTCATTGTACTGTATCACTTTCAACTTTGTTTTCAGTCGGTTAAATACTACTCATGAAAGTTGAAGGATGGAGAGATGGATAGAGACAGTCCAGGAAGAGTAAGAAAATTGAAGGAGCATGTCCCAGAATCACAGGTAACTCCACAATCACTGCATTATTTAGCTGATAGCACAGCAAACTTTTGAAACCGTTTGTCACAGCTAGCACTCAAGCACATACATGGAACAGTCTAACGCAGCAGTAAAATGCAAACAGATTCTATTTTCCTTCCCCCTTATGAGTAACTAACACCAGAATGATCTACACCTGAACTAAGCTCACAAAACAGTAGCCATTTGATAATTCTCCCCCATTTTCAGATTAGGGGGCTTAATAGCTACACTTCAGTGAAGTTAGATCCTCACATTTAGCTAGGCCTTGCTGTGGCACACTCTGTTCTGTGAGCCAAACTGCCAGCTGCAACCACAAGCAGGGCTCCTTTAAAGCGGTCTTCTATAATCTACATTATACATGGCAGCAATACTAATTCATTGTTAATCAAAAGATGTCCAGCAGTTTTACACCAGTAGCATTTTAACCTGGCATTACTAAATGGTGTAGTGCTTTTAGAATGGAAAACAAAACTTTTAAATAAGGTATACAAAGCTTTTTGACAATAGTTATAAAAAGCAGGAGCATATTCAACCCTAGATTGATTACACTCCCTCTGACTTATTAGTGGATCAGCAGATTAGAAATGCACTAAAGCTTATAAAGCTAAATATTCCATAAAATTCCATGAAAGTGGAATTATGACAGTGAGAACTATTATTCACACGTAAGACTAATTAGCCTTTAATTAAGATGATTTGAAGAAGCTGGGAACTGTGGAAGGAGGAAGAGAAGTACTTAAAATCAGAAAATTTAGCATTTTTAAAATAAACTAGCAACATTTTACAATAAAACACACTGAAAACCAGTAATTTTACCCACTGAACAGCACTTTGAACATGAGTAATCAACCCCCAGGTGCCACAAAAGCTAAGATGTCTCATAATTGGATATCAGGACTCTACTAAGTTATAGAGAAACTGAAAGCAAGGAACATCATTAAAGAGGTCACAAATTCAGTGAGCTTTCATTTACCAACAAACTTTAAAAAAAAATTTAAAAAAGAAAAAAAAAAAAAATCACTTCATCTAGTGACATTTACTCAACTCACACTCCTGCAATGCTGCTATGGAGATACAAGCCTGGATGGATGCTGAGAACCAAACACTAGAGCAGTAGCTGAGGCGCTAGAAGAATTTTGCCAAGAATAGGATGTTTATCTAAGAAGGGGTTAATCCAGCTTCTCAAGATACTACACAGGAACCTGGACTGTGCCAGAAGTGGAAACAAAAAAAAAAACCTGACACGTGGCTCTTTGATCTGCAGAGTGACATGCTGCTGACCACACCCCATAAAAAGGAATTCAGCCTCCACAGCTCAATGCATTTCTGCAGATTCAGAGTTCTCTGCTCTTCGCAACACATCTTCCGTGCCCTTACACACTCAAACTGATGAGCCACTACCATCCACCTTCCCTACTCTCTCCTCACTTCTTCCTGGCTTCTTCATGCCTTTAGTGAATGGAACGATAAAGCGGTACATTAGCAATGGAAAAAGAAAATATGCATCACACAACAACTTTATACCCCCAAACAAGGTTGTGTTTGATTTCGGTTTTGTTTGATTTTATGTTCTGTGGGTTTTTTTCCTAATGTATGGTAGATAAATTTAGAATGTCATCTTACTTTTCAGAAGTTTGGTACTATACACGTGAACCACACCAATTCAGTTCAGTTCCAACCTCTATTAATGTTCCAACCTATCTTATCAAAGTTCCCACCAAGCCCATTGAAGAGAGCAAGGTTCAATAATAACATAAAAGACAGTGGTTCTAACTGGGACAAAGAATTTTAAGTTAGTGAAGTCTATACAGCTCTACCTGACCTCTACACTTTACATAAACACACTGAACTCTAAAGGTTAGAATAACAGGTTTGTTTGAAGCCTTGACACTTGAGCCATATTCAAGAAAAAGCGATCCATTGTAACTATCTACTCAAAACACCCATATAATATAGCTGAAAAATAAAAAAGGCAAGGGTGGAAAGGGGAAAGAGGTACTAATTTTTCCCATTTTAGCTGTAGGCAGTACAAGCCCTTCCTATTTGCCAGTAGCTGGAATATAGCTCCTCACCAGCATACACTGATTTGATAAACTGATCAGCACAACATATACCTATTATTATTTCCCTTACATAACAAGGCAGTTCAGGAGACTCAGCTAACAGAAAACCAACCCAGAGCAACAATAACAAAAAAATTTACAGTAGGCCACCCAGACTAACTTAAAACAGAAGGGCAGCTCACTGTTAACAACAGACAACTTCTACTACAAAGGAAGAACAAGTGGAAAGGTGTTATTGTCAGTGGTACTGTATTCTCTCTCATCAGCAGTCTTGTTGGTTAGGACATTCTCCAGCCAACTTAGTTTCCAGCACACTTCAAACACCCAAAAATGTTGCTAAAATAAGCAGTTGCTAAAAATCAGAAGTCTTGTTCTCCCCAGTAAAGCTACTTACACTTGACTCAAGAGAAAAAACAGGTACATTGTAAACCTGATTGGAAAACTGATCCAAGTTAAACTAGATCTGACCTTTTCTTTTCTTTTCTTCCTCCTGCCACGTTTCCTCTCCTGTTTTCTAGGTTAGTGTTAAGCTAGATTAGTTTTACAGTCTAGTTTGTTGAACTGTTTAATAAATGAATGCTCATACCAGTCAACATAAATCATGAAGGTAGGTACAGTGAGTTCAGAAAGAAAAACAATAATATTGTGTTATGCATCAACCAAAAAAAAAACCAAAAAAACCCAAAAAAATCCAAAAAAAACCCCCAAAAAAACCCACAAACAAAAAAAACCAAAAAACCCCCTGAAAGTTACCAATCTCTGGCATTAGAGTACACAGTTACTAAGTGCCAAATCAAGGGAAGAACTGAGAGGGAGTTGCAGTGACTTTATTTGCACTCCATGGTTTTGGTTTACACAAGTTCCAGCGTAGGAAATTCTCAGTGCCTATAATGTGAAAGATTATCAGAGTTTAAATTTCTCAGCTCTCTATCAGCCACATAAAAAGTAAACAGCTACCCTATAAGAACATACAATAAGAAAGTTCAAGCTATGCCTAGAAACATTGACAAAGATTACAGTAGTTCCTGGAACACTTAAAAATTGAACTGCTTCCACATACCAGTATCTAGACATAGGGAGCACCAAAAACAATCACAGGTTTTATCGACACTATTGAAGATATGTGTATCTACTTGCATGCCCAGCAACACATTTCTGTTCCATGTGCAAAGAATTCAAACCAAGCACTGCTTGCATCCCACACAATCCATGGATTAGTCTATGTAGCAGGTACAGTTTCGTCTTTCATAAAAATTATGCTCCATAGATCCTTACAATTGTAGGTTCACAAGGGATCAGTGAACTACTACTGCATCTACTGCTAAATACACAGAACCTTCTCCCTCTGCCTTTTCAACTAAGTCTCTGGGTGTCATTAATCTAAATTTTCTTGTACTGTTTTCACCACATAGAAATTTCTCTCAAGAGTCAATCATAAGATAGCCCTTCAAAAACACATGACAGCAATGGGCAATTACTTCTTTCTGAGAGAAAAGCTGATGAGTTGAAACAGATTGTGAGAGAATAAGGAAAAGAAGCTGATTTAACACTACATATTTGAAACAAAGATAGTCCAGCACAAAACAAACCCTATGTGTTTTCTCTTCAATCTAAAGACAGTTAATGCAATACATGGACCACACCAAGTTCCCATGACCTATATACACACCGTGACCATTTTTCCCTCTTTTGTTAACCTGTCTTGTTCAGGGGAAATTGGGATGGTACATTTAGGACTGTGCTCCATGCCTATCAGTTAAACTAATCCACTGGTCCCTTTCTGCTATTACCCATGCAGCTTCTGTTGCAAAGGCCCATCCCTACCCTTGTGCTAGCAGCAGGATACATCAGATTTTTTTTAATTATTATTTTTGCACCCCTCCACCCCCCCAACTCCGCAACAGCCAGTTGACCAGATACTGAGTTAAAGCAGATCAGACAGGGGTCCAGTGAGTGCTGATGTAAGCATGCAAGACACACGAACACGTAGTCAGAATTGCAATTACTCCATTCTGGTAACAGTTCCATGGGACTTGAGAATGCAAAATGGCACTTTATTGCGTTCTTAAACTGTGGTTCACCATAAGTGTTCAATGCTAATGCCCATTTGCACATCTGATCCTCTAATACTAGTTTGAGCTATTCCCTTACATGATACCATCTTCCCTCATTGCATCAAAAACTGCCTGTGAACCTGTGCTGTGACTCAGATCTAGATTTAATTGCTGTTCTTCTTCCAACACGAGCAGTAACACTGAGATTACTTCCTTGATCTGCTTCACGCTGGAATCACTCCAAGGGCTTCACATCACAGCTCAAAGCACAACAGATCCACAGGAACACCTTACACCAGTATTACAGCCCATCATACTGGATGATGGCACTAAGGCCATAGCAGGCTTGTTGGCTGTTTAAATATGCTGGAGTGCTAAGGAAGCAAAAGAGTTCAAAGCAAGTATCATACTGAAGGTCATTATTGTGCAGTCTGTTAGTGGCCTGACAGGTAACAGAGCACTGAGCCACCATAACAATCATAAGCAGATATACAAGAACATTACAGATGTGTAGTAAAATAACCGGTTCTCCCACTACTATAATGGCAACCATAGAAAATCACCTAAAACCGGTATTACAAAAAAAGTGACACTAACCTGCTGCAAAGTACTTGCAGCCACATGGAAAGTGAGAACACTGCTGCATATTGTGGGAATAAAGATATGAGGTATTTAATGCAGGAGTATTGTGGGAATAAAGACACAAGGTATTTAATGCAGGAGTGTTGCAAGTGTGGGGACCGCACCAAATGAAGCAGCTATAAATCTTTTGTTTGGGAAGGAATTCCTCTTCTTGGAAAGTGCACTTTTGAGACAGCTTGTTCAAAAATAGTAAGCTGGAGCAGAACTTAAAATACTAAAAACAAATTAAAATTGAAAGTCTAGCTCTATCAAAACAGAATTAGATGCACTGATGTATTCTAGTTTTGAAGTAAAGAAGTCTGAAAAAAAGTAACAAGAGTAAAGCAGTATTTGTATGCTAGATTTCACGAGCATACAAAAATGGATTTTCACTTTGATCAAATTTCAGTTTTCATAAGAAAGCAATACCAAGGCTATTTCCTGTCAAAAGCATGCCCTTGAGCTGCAGCAGAGGAACAGGAAAACTTCTGCCCTTCCCCCAAATAGTAATGTATTTTTTTTGTTAGAAAAAGTAGCAATAATATTTTAATCTTTCACTGAAAATGAAAGTTTTACTTAGACACTGTTATATTTTCACAACATACTGCAGGGTCCTAGCAAGATTCCAGCATCCATGATTGGAGTTACCTGGCACTTTCCATTAAAAAGCCTCATGTTACTGCTCCAAACTTCACCCACAGGCTACTGTGATGACATAGCAAAAAGCCCGACCTCGTGCTTGAAGCCTTCTTGCATCTCAGCTATTACTTGGTCTCTCCACTGCGCCTATTCATGAAAGTAAAGGGAACTCAAAGTACTTGCCAACACCCTACCTATGAAGTTCAAATGAAATTGGGCAGTGGGATCAATTACTGCTTGAAAAAAACCTGCATAAATCTTGTTTCTTAAGGCTGATCACAAAGCTAGACTTACAGCTCCATACTGCCAAAGCCTCTTGATCCAATGGAATAGAATTAATCAATTCACATTACAAAGTTCTAATCAAAGAGCACCAGAGAGCAATTTTTAATCCTTCTGATATTCACCTCTATAAAATACCTTGCAATTTAAACCATCACACAACCCAGTTACTGGCTAAGTCAGGTACTTCAATTCTGAGTTTTCTGGCACTTTTCTATAAATACCCAATTTAGAATTAGGGTGTTTTGTGTCATGTCACAAAGGACATAGGACAAAACATACCAGTGAGCACTGCTGGTAATTATAAGCAATACTTGTTAGCACGTACTATACAGCTGTAAGGACACCAGGAGAACCGAGATCTCCAGGTGCTTTTTAAGAGCATCTAGTTTTGAACTCTGATCAAGTCATGCAACAGTTAGGAACACCCAATAAGCACAAGTCTAAGCATCTTAGGAATGTTAGTGCTCAACATAACACACACAAAGATTTCCAGCTGAACAGACATTTCGTACTGAACACTTATTTCAAATTTCTGTTAATATATTCCATTCATTTACCATGTGGAGTCTTTTGTACCTTCAAGTATGTTTAGATACCAAAAAAAAAAATTCTCAGTAATGTCAGTGAAATTTTATCACTGTTTTTCTTTTCAAATTCTGTAAGTGTTTGAACGTTTCAACACAAGACTTTAAATCATATTCCACAGGTCACAAATTAACTTATTAGGCTGGCAAACCCCAAGCTTTTACATATATCCACGGGCTTTAGAGTGAAGTCTGCAACCAGCTTTTGACCAACGAGCAATTCAGCAACTGAGCCCTTCAAACAGAGGTCCCTAAGCATCACTACCCCTCCACTGAATATTATTTCAATGTTGTAAATATGAACAATGTCCACTGTGAGCCTCGATCACTGTCTTGGAGGTGTTATCTCTGGCTCAGTTTACCACTTCCATAAAGAATGTAGATAAAGAATCCTTGACAAATAAATGATTTCAAAGTGCTCAATTAATTATACTACAGAAAGGCCAATATCAAATTTAGTATCAATACATTAAATGACACAAGACATCAAAATAAAGTTGTTCATCTAAAAGGTTTAGCAGAAACATCGTTAAAGAAGTCCGTACTTTCTTACCCTGCTCTCTGAACATAATGCTTCACAAATGATAGTCCACAGAACCATACCACCTTTCAATATTTTTTTTTTTAATTTTGAAGAATTTTAAGGGTAGAACGATCTGTTGGTGGTGGCAGGTTTTCTGTTTGTTAGGATTGTCAGTAAGCTAGTTCAAGAATTGTGGGACTACTGCCTTACCATATTGTTTTCCTCACTTTACTACAAATACATGATTCTTGAGAAGAGTGCCAAATTCATCATACTCACCACTTCTTCCTCCACCATGCTGCCATTTCAGCCATCAGCCCAGCCATTGTTTAGACCTTCCAGTTAATACTAACTTTGTAAGACTCTTCACATCCTTAGGAATACTTTGGCAAGTGAGAACAATGAACCATTTTTACTTTAGAAGTTATTTTGAGCTATTGTAGGAGGTTATTTTACAGAACTTATTGCAACAGAATTTCAAAGGAGTAAAGGGAAAAAAAAAAGCCACACAAAACCCCCCAGCCCAAACCTGTTAAGTGTACTCTACCTCCATTATCCTGACTACTCACTTTCTTGCCACTTTGTTTACACTCTCTCTCTCTGATAAGGGCTGCTCAACAGGCCTGCCAGGTAACAGTTCTTAACAGAGATAGCTCTTGACTAACTATTAAACCATAACCTATGTCCTTTCTCCATAGCAGTTGCTAATAATTTCAGGGCTCCTTTCTATTAACTGAATTTTACATCATGAAAATACAAAGAAATCATACCCTAAACTTTATTCCAAATAAGACAAAGCTGTATGTGAAGCACCACCACAGTGCAATCAGTGTAAAATGTAAGTAATTACACAACAGTTTTGCACTTTGCAATTCCCAGTGAAAGGCCAACCCAAAAGGCAACTGAAGAAGTTCCCTAAATCCAGATCTGCCCAGCAGAGGACTCAACCTATGGCATTTCTTTACACTCCTTCTCAGTGTGGGTTGTGCCGTGCAACTGTTTCTCAAACACACCTGGCAGTATACAATTACCACCCAAACGTCCCTTCAGTCATCCATTGTCAAGCAGACTTCTACGATTTTAGTTTAAACTTTTAAGTGAAATGCCATTAAGTAATAGGCAACCACAGAAAGTGCCACTTGTGAGAGATATCCATCCTCAGATTTAAGACCTTATCACAGCATATATGCCAATGAACTGGCTCTCCTATATATTCTAATTAAACTGCATTCTTTCTGTTCGAATCGTTATATATTGTAGTAGTGTATGGGAATACATAAACACTGCTTTCTAAACAGTACTATAACTGGGAGGACTAAAAAGACATTGCAAGCATACACAGGCACGTTAACACATACACAGGTGTTATAACAGGTGTTTACAAGTGTTACTGAGGCACCACAGCAAGATCAAGAAACTTGCGTGTATGAAGCAGTTATCAGGTTACTGAAAAATGTAAAAAATCCACGAACTCGGACAGCGTTAATTGCCTGTAAATACAGGTATACCAGCTTGTTAGGTATTCACTTCTTACTTTGCTCTTGTCTCAGGCGCACGCAGGAAAACTGAATGAAGTGCTGCTCACCCTCCCAGCCACACTAGATGCGTTTCCCCGCTCAGCCATCGGGGAGGATCGGCACTGACTCTAACACGCTACTTGAAGATCAAGGATTCTATTTCCCCAAGAAGGGAAACGTCTGTTGAAACAATACAAATAAGCAGTTCCTGGCCTCAATGTTCACACCCCACCTCCCCAAAACAAATAAACAAACAAAAAACCCAACCGAAGCGCCCGCCACCCCGAGGCAGCACACGTGCCGAATGCCAGCGCTCACAGGGACAGGGGCCGGCAGAGAAAGCTGCATTTGCCCGAGCGGCGCGCAGCGGGAGCAGCCCCGGTCCCGGGGCTCCTCCAGGCGGGAACGCCGCCGGTGCCCGCGCGCCCCCGCCAGCCGGACACGCGCAGGGGAGTCACGTGACC
>VZTF01006691.1:1141406-1178121 GCA_013397755.1 Cnemophilus loriae
CCCCGCGGCGCCCCCGCCCCGCCGCCCGCCCTGCCCGGGCCCCGGTTCTCCCGCACAAACCGCGGGCCGGGCCGAGAACCGGACCGAGAACCGACAACCCTTCCCTGCCCGCCACTGCCCGGCTGCCCATCGATGTTCCCTGGCCTACAGCTCCCGCAGGGCAGCGCGCCACCTGCTCTGGCCCGGCCAGGGCAGACGGCACCAAGGCACGCCGGGAGCTGTAGTTCGTGAGGGAGGGGAGCGGCGCCGCCCCCGAGG
The DNA here is from genome assembly GCA_013397755.1 of Cnemophilus loriae. NCBI lineage: Eukaryota > Metazoa > Chordata > Aves > Passeriformes > Corvidae > Cnemophilus > Cnemophilus loriae. The sequence goes on from VZTF01006691.1 coordinate 1,141,665, forward strand.
TTTCTTCCCGGGTAGCCAGCGCAGCCTGCCCTGCCAGCGACGCCAGCGCCCTGCTCCTCACAGTGCCGCGCTCAGAACACCTCAGAAACCGGCGCGGGTCTCGCCTTCATCCCACGGTCTGCCCTGGGCGCTGCTTGGAGCGGGGCTCTTGGCTCAGGTGCCCCCGCCGCCTCCTCCAGCCTCTCGCCCACACCTGCCCCGGGGCTGCCGCGAGCCAGCTCCCCCTCCGCCCCTGCCACCACCGCACGGACGCGGCTGTCACACAGCGCTGTGCCTTCCGAACCAGCTCGCCAGTTCACTCCGTAGGGAGATTTTCAAAGTTCTCTGAACTGCTGCCCTGTTCACCAGTCTGTTTTCAACGGCTTTGCTTTCAGTTCAGTTTTTATGGGGGTGTTGGTCATGTAGAGCCGGACAGGGAGGTTTGCTGGGGACTGGCGTCAACAGAGCATTATCTCCCATCACCCCTTTGGAAAAGACTAGCGTGGAAACTAGGAGCCAAATCATTTCAGTTCAGTATCTGGGAACACGCCTGAGAAGGCTTACGATCAACCTACAAACTGAAGTCAGATTAAGGTAACTGCAAGAAAGTTAACACACAAATGTCAGATTGGATTACTTGGAGCATTTGACAATCACTTGGACGGGCGGTTGTGCTGCTCTGCACAGTCACCCTCGTGTTGTGCCTCTAGCACAAGATGCATATCCCTCCGCACCAGTCTAATGTGACAATCGCTACCCATGTCTTGCAAGAAAGCAATTAGCACTCTTAAATTCCCTAGACAGAAAAATCAAGATCTTGCAGTTTTCTCAGATCCTGGTGTGTCTTTGAGTGCCTCCTCCTCCCCCATGCTCCCCTTCTCATAACGGTCTTTGTAAGCAGTGTTACTTCAGCAAGAAATTACATTTTCTGTGCTTATTTGAAGGTTGTGATAGAAAATGGGATTTAATAAGGCCATAGAAAATACAAGGCACCATTGCTTCTTCCCTTGCTCCCCTGTTTGGGTAGGAGCAAGGCTGGAAAGAACCAAATCACTCTATCTATACGCGATTTTCTTCTTGTTCTAGAGTATGAGCACCGTTAACAGCAGCAAAACTATGTTGGAACTGCAGAAGAGCTTCAAGTTTGAATAACGAAGGGGAAGTTATTCGCCACTCATTCATCCGTCTACGTATCTGCGTAGACTGTCTGAAGCAAGGCTATGTAGGAGTGAAGCCCTTGCCACCTTTTAGTGGAGCATTTCAGGAGAATGGCAAGACTGGAAGTGCAGATGCAAAGGCAGCCTGTTGCTTCCTCTAACTTTTCATCATGGCAGCCAGCAGTAAATAAGCAGCAATTTACCATACTCCTTCTTCTCAGATCTGTTGCAAGTACCTTGGGTCTCATACTGGCCTTCCAAACAGCAACAAAAATTTTCAGTCTTTGCCTCAAAGAACTGGCAAAACCTAAGTTAACTCGGAGAAGACAAAACCCACACAAACTAAAATGTAACCTTGTTTGGATAATGCTTTGGTTTCAAACTAATAGTAACCCTCCTGTAAAAAAAAAAAAAAAATTGCCGTAAGACTGGTTAAAAAAAAATCTGTCATGCATTGGCTTTTACTGTAAACCTTACCTGATGGATATTTCCTTCTGAAATTCATAAAGATATTCTTTTTTTATAGGTGAAGAACACATTTGGGGATTGCTTGTAGAGGACAGCCCTGAAGATCAGTTCTGCTTCCACGGGAACAAACAAAACTTTGGGAACAGATGGCAGATCACGTATTTTTTTTGTGAAGGAATTTCATAAAAATTAACTTTACCACTTCTGTAAAAAAGCTAATTGAGATTAATGAATTCAACACAGAGGAATTTTTAATGAATGGTATTTAACTGAATCCCTAAGCTTATGTGACATGAATCAGTTTCACAGGGACACAAATGTCTCACATCTGAAGAGTTTTATTTTGAGGTTTCTATGATTAAATAAAGAATAGGGAAGGAACTATACCCCCCTCTCATTTTGCAAATTTAACATAATTTTTGTTGCAGTTTCAAGGTTTCTCCTGTTTGACAGACTTCTCCAGGCATGAAAGGAAAAAGTAACGAAACTAAAAAGCCTGGTGGGCAGATTTCAGAGAGAAGGAGGAGAAAAAGAGAAAGAAAGCATTTCCAACTGATTTTTTATAGTTGCCTAGGTTTTGAACTCTTAGTCCTTCTGAAAATACTGCCTAGAAATCAGAATTGCTGTAGAGACTAGTTTTGCACCACTCCCTCCCTTGGAGATGTTTTATTTTTCCAAACAAAACTGAACTAGGTAAGCCAAAGATCTTGCTTCATCAAACCTTCAGGGAAGTTATTTTTACATAAGTGGTACTGGTTTTTCTTCTCTATGAAAATGACTTTCCAGCCAAGAGATTACTTCTTATGTGGATTTGTACTTGATTTTATAGAAATGTTTCCACTTTTCTGAACAAGGGTTGGATCAAAACTCCAAGGCTGATTGAGGGCAGAAGCTGGAGCAGTGAGGAGGTGGAGCAGATAGTTTCAATTTAGTTAATTTTAGCTGCCTGTCCTGGCTAATTTTTATGGGATCAGAGTGACAGTTACTTAGAAATGGCTCTGGGGACACAGTCCAGTACAATTTTTTTTGAAGCTACAGGAATTATTACTGCTGTTCTTCCTGTATGTTTCATCTCATATTAATTTGGGGGTAAAGAGAAATCAAAATAGTCACAGATGCTTACAGTTTGATACCACAACCCCATCAAAATCTGACATTTTGAATTAATTTTTGAATTAATTTTTTGAACACATTGGGGAGATTTGCCTATCTTGTTGAAACATTGCAAAATTGTTCATCACCAAAACCTCTTTATAATTAGTCCCCAAAGGTGAATTTCACTCCTGTACAGACAGCTTTGCATGGCTCTTTGTCACATAGGTGCTGCTTTGTGGAAACTGGGGGCAGTGATGAAGTGTAATTAAAAGTCTAACTTGAACATTTAAGTAAGTCAAAACTTTGTAGCATGCCTTCTGCAAATGCAATCTGAAAGTGAATACATCCTTCAGTGGTGAGCTCCTCTCTCACATAAATGCAATTTGTAAACCTTGAAATTGTCAATGTCTTGGTAAAACAGAAAGTTAAATGATGAATAGTGTGATGGGTTTATGAATAAATATTGCAGATAATCACTGATACTTGAAAGATATACTGCAACAGAAAATACAAGGAAGGAATCAATGACATTAGAGAATATTTCACCATAAACACTGACGTGGTCATTTAGATACAGAATCTCACAAACTGAGTAACTGTTACTTAGTAAGTAGTGGGAATACTAGTTTGCACATAGAAATACAGATAGCAGATACCTCCACTATTCCAAGTTCGATATACAGCCTATTCTTTTTCCTTCAGCAGAGGCAGCTGGACCAGCAACTGTAAAGCAGTACAGCAAGGATGGTGTGAGAGAGGGGCCAGCCCATTATCTATCACTTCCCCATCTGTGGTGGCAAGCAGCACAGACCAGGTAAGAAGATTATACCTAATCTATTAGTTTAGACTTTGAATTTTTATGACAGTCTCAATCAGTGTGAAGATACACAAAAATATGTTCATAATCCAGATGTTGCTGATATTTGGGTTGGGGGCCCTGTGAGCCTTGAAAGTTAGACCCCAAACATTTCTTTTCATTGTCATCAGTTCTAAATAAAAATGCAGGGAAATGAAGGGAAAGTGAAAGATCAAACTCTAATAGGAACTATTAGAAAAGTTTCCATTTCACACTCAAGTGAAAGAATGAGCTTTTTAACAGAGCAAAAAAGTCAGGCAACTTCAGGTCTCCTCATTGGCTTTTGGATCACCAGGAAGAAGTATGATTTGTGAGCATTCCAGGTTTACATCTTTTATATCTCTGTGCTCATATAAAATTCAAAATAGTTTACGAATGGTGATGGGTGGAAAGACTACAATTTAATATTAAATATCTTACGGATGAATAGAAATGATCTGTTTATACCTGAAACTTCAGGGTACATAGAATATTGTGAGTTAGAAGGGATACATATGGATCTTTGATTCTGACTTCTGGCCCTTCACAGGAAAACCCTCAAAATCATGTCACCCAGATCGGGTATATCTCAGGATATATATGTAGTGTTCAGTGACTGTGTATTTCGGTAGAATATACAATTAAAAATACTGCTGTCTCCTAATTACAGGTTCTGCTTTTGTGATTCTCGTTGGCATTAGTTGATTCCACTGCCTGTATTTCTGCTCCTGCGATTGACCTAAGTACATGAAACATGATTATTTCAGGCTGGTGACCATTTTTTACAAACATCTTTGTCCTTTGTATAGGAAAGTAAAAAATGAGAACATGATTCTTGTGTTCTAGCAGTAGTGCTCTTAAATCTGTGAGCATCTAACTAGGTGAAACAAAGTTTGTATCTGAGCGGACGCGCTCTTATCGCATCATCTAATTAGCTTAGCGAAAAGCAGGCAGGCTTTCAAGAACACCAATATTCTTCATGTCCTGTCTACTTATATCAGCTAGTATAGTTAAATAGAGATGTCACTTCCATATATCAAACTAGCCTTGTTTGTAGCAAGCAAGCATTATAATGAAACTCTACAGTAAATGTTTATAAAATAGATGCATTTGGTTTTATGTGGGTAACTAAAACACAAATAGAGTTCTCAGCTTATACCATTTTAGAATATACAGTGAAATTTTCGTAGGTTATTTTCAGGTCTTTGTTTATTGTTACTATTTAGAGACTAAGGTTCTGGTGATACTGGGGCCAAAGGGCCATGATCTCATCACATACATGTTCTGCTACACAAGGGAACACATGTATGAAGGCTGCATTGTATTTAGACAAACTTAGAGCTAGCAAAACAATCACGCAACTTTTATGGTGAGCTGAGCACAGTTGATCTTAGTAAAATCATGTTACTTTATAGAATCATTCCTCAAAGCAGAGCCATGTTTCAGTAAGGTAGAAAAAAATGGGACAACACAAGCTTGTAAGGTGAAATAAAATATTAATATACAACTATATTAAAGTCTCCATGGTGTTATATTATAAAAACCAAGTAGAAGAGAAACTTTTGTTCAGTACTAATTTAAAACATTATTCTCAAAGTGTTCTTATGAGGATGATATATCTTGTTTCAGTACTAGTCTGGCAGAAAAAGGTGTGTTAGTGAAAGCAGTCAGCTTGAAATGCCAAAAAATAACAAATTACTCTGCTGTAGATTAGACTGCTGTTTTAACATGTCATTATTTGACTATTAAAATTAAATTTGGAGGGAAGGTAAAATCCGATATATACTCCTAAGTGATTTCTCTATAGCACTATCTATCAAATTTGGCTGTTTTTCCTTCCATTTAAACTGTTATCCTATGTTCCACACAGCTGAGTAATGTCACTCACTCTCTCTAAAGTTTCCCATGTGGCCAAGTAATTTAAGTATGCCATCACCAGAGCAACTCTGCAGCTGAAAATATACTGCTATTAAATCCAGAGAGAATAGATCACTAATTGCAGCTTAATATTAGAGATGGACATGAAATACTGAGCCAGCCATCAGAGAATGCACTGGTAATCCAAACTTTTGTTATAATTGAAAAGACAAGGAACTGTTTATCTTTTTATGTTTAAAAGTCTTCATGAATGACTTTTACAGTAGCTAAGAACTTGCTAAAGCTAAGTAAGACAAGGACTGTTACTTCTGTTGCAGACTACAGCTTAATTATTATTTAAGCTAAGGAAGAAGTTTTTTCCCCAAAACCTACCCTTCCTTGTATGGAATGTCACACTGGGTAGGTTTCCCTCTATGAAAGTTGTACCAACAGAGCATGTGACAAGACACAGCATTGCAGGAGGTGGTTCCTTCTCTCTGAAGAATTGCAAGATAAACAGAAAGGGAGGGTATCACATAGAGCAACACCCAGTTCTCAAGCTGGCTGCTCCATGAGAGCCACTGCCCAGGAAGCAGAGCACAGGGTGTCACCTCCGAGGCCTCTACCATCTTCCCAGGAATGGACGTGTGTGTGAGTCGGTGAGGAGGAAGGTGTATGCATGTAACAGGTTTTTGATTTTACTGCAGAAATTCTTGCGTTGGAGTCCTTTGCACCTCTTCCCAGCTCCAGTTTCCAGAATAGGCTGCAATTTTATAACTAGCCGAACCAGCATCCACCATGGGTGGTAGTCACTTGGGTAAGGCAGTTTATTTCCTGTAACATCACTTGCAGAATTATTGCCTCTTGAAGTAGAACTATTCATGGGTTGATTTAGAACAAATATTTTTATTACATCTTTAGGCTTCATCTTATGAATTTTATGTATAACCCTCCTTTTAGCTGAATTGCATGTGGTTTAGGTTATGTTCTGAATTCTCCCACTGATCTCCACTTTCCCTCTTTTCCTACCAATTCCATAGCTTCATTTTCAAGCTAAAATTCTCGAATTGAAAAAAAATTAGAAGAAAAAGAAAAGAAGGAATGTTATGTATGAAATTCACTATCCTTTTAGCAAAACAGAGAGAGTAACATGATTTCTCAAACCCAAAATAAGTTGAAAAAAAAAGGACCTGGTTATTACTGAAGTGCAACTCTTTCAGTAGCTAGATAAGTGTTGTGAGGTTTAGTTTGCTGTGATCTTAGATTTCTTCACACAATTGCATTCTTGCAATATTTGGATTTTTGTCTGCTGGTTCTCAATAAGTATCTTTTCACGTGGTTATAATCAATCTCAGTAGTGCTGCTAAAGTACTGAAAATAACATTTCTATTTTGTAAGGGCAGTTAATTCAACATAAACAAGATGTTCTCTTATTTTCCATATTTTTCACACTGAATATGTTTTTGTATTAATCTAATTCAAACAAAGTAACAGACCAAGTATAGATTCATATTCAGTACTCCTTTTTAGGACTACATTAAGTAATCCCCTCAGCTAATAAAAAAAATGAAGTCACAGTAGGCTGAATATGACGAACTGAACAGCTCCTCATTGGATTCCTGCTGAGAAAAGTAGACAGCAGAGATGATCTACTGCAGATCATCATGAGAAAAAGCATGATATTGCTGTTGTCCTTTCCCGTAATTTGATAATCTTTGAAAAAGCCTTTTTCTTTTCAAGTATTCATGGGTTGAGATGCAAAGAGAAGTAATCCTTTCCTTCTCTATCTTATACAAGGCAACTTCCCGTAAAAACCCAAACATTTTGAGAGTTTCTTCCTTTTCCTCCTCTTGTTTAAAATTTCAGTGTTTAATTTCCCACCATTTGCCATGAAGGATGTTTTCACAGCTAGATATCTATATTCCCTGGCAATACCTCCCCACAGTGCAGAACAAGCTGGCTGAGAAGCTGGTGTGCAACACTTCAGAGCAAGGCTGGGATCCCTCTCCTTCAAGTTTGGGCCCAGTGCCACAGTGATTCAGATCTGTTCCTTCTCCATCCATTCTCTCTAGTCTATTACATTCAATTTTGCATTTTTTCTTGCCTTTATGCTTAGAGTTGAATCAAAGTATGTTTTTAACCTTTTCTGCACTATAATGTTAACAGTTTCTTTCAAAGGAAAGCCAAGAGGCTCCCTTAGTCTTCTGGTTCTAGAGCGTTGGGCTTAAAGAAACAATAGAATTTGTAATGCTAGTGTTAGAGCTGAAAACGTTTTGTTCTTTAAGGTAGAAACTCTATCTTAACTGTAGTGTTTTACTGTTATTAAAAATTAACCACTTAAATGTTACACAAATATTTTTACCAGCTGAGGCTATACCATCACTTCATCGGACTTGGCTGACAAGGTTTCATAATGAGTACTTTTCATACCCTTGTAATAAGCCCTTCCTGTTTAGATTATTTCTCATATTCTTAGCCTTTTATGCATTCTCACAATCAGCTTTTCCTCAGCATTTATCAGTCAGGTGTTGCTGCCTTAATATAGATTCTAGTGAGATACTCCATCAGACTGGAGGGTCAAAGGAAGTGCTCAAAATGTCTTAAGCCAACAGCATTTGTTGCTTATAATTTAAGTGGGCCCTAGTCTTTTAGTATTGTGTCTACAGATCTATGAAACTGGAATAGATTTAGCAGAAAACTCATTGTAGAAATTGCAGAAGTTTTTAAAATCCAAGCAATTTTGATCTTAAATTCCGTGCCTAGTGAAGGGATAACAGTAACAAGTTTCCTACCTCTGTGCAGTTACAAAATGTTTCTTAAATTTAACCAAACACGCCAATTCTCATCTTGCTGTTTCTTATCTCTGCAGAACTAAATACAATCACAGCATTCTGAGGTTTGGGTTTTTTTCCTAGGACACACACTCTCTGGTTATTTTCAGCTTCACAAAGCATTTGGTTAGAACAGTCATACTTCTTCTTGTTAAAGATATCTAAGAGGACTGTGATTAATGTTTAAAGAGCTCCATGTGTACCCAATTATGAAACCAATTAATTTAGTCAAAGACTAGATTAACTGCCATCTGTGGCCTGATTGTTTCTTAAATTTGAGTACTACTGATCAAAGGTGTCATAAACAGTCTTACACAGCATGTGACAAATCAATGTCATCCAAGGATATGAAGAGAGTTCATCATTAAGTGTTCAATATTATTACACAACTTCTATCACCATTCTTTACAGCATATATTATTTGGGATACATTTTATTAGTTTCACTAGAAGTGAAACCTTGGAGCTTGCTAATAAAATAATGCCACTGTTACCTATGTAATAGATAATACAAGAACCATGTCTGGGATGAGATGATAAACATACACACAGTAGAGGACAAAAGCCAAGGGGAAGGCATGAAACAAAAACAAGCTGAAGAAACAAATGAAGCAGAAATGTGAACTCAGATTGGCCCTCATGATAAGACCTTGCATGGATATACAGCTGGTCACCAAACAGGCCATGCACCTATTCAGCTATTTGATTTTGCTTTTCTCTTTTACACTTCACAGTGACCCTTCATACAGTATATGATGTTTACCTGTTCTATCCAACATGGGAATTGGCTATACCATCCACAGCTAGAATTTACTGTGGGAAGCACAGAGAAAATGAGGTAGCAGGTTTATCTAAAGATAGAAACTTAAACAGTGGTGGAGATTGAAAACATGGGGAAATGGTCACCCTTTTGATCATCTGAAAAGACATTTCCTCTTAGTTACAGAGTTATTCAACCAAGCAATAACATGCCATGGAGCAGAGAAATGCATGTAAACCAAATCTTTCTGAGCCAGTATGCTTCCTTAAAATGCCAGTTTGTAACATTGAAAGCAACAAAAACACCTTAAAGATGAGGAAACAGTTCAATTCCATGCAGAATCCGGATCACCTGCAACAGATTTTTCTCTCTCAGAAATAAAGCCACGTCTATATATATGCACACACACACAAATATCCCTGTGTTGCGGATACAAGGCCAGTAGCAATTCCTTGTCATGCAAGCAAAGCTCAGTATGAAAATTAAAGTCAAAAGAAAGGAATATTGAAACATGTTCTTACACATTTTTCTTCCTTCACATTCCTTCGTATAAATACGACAAAAATTAGAGCCATAGGTGAGTGGGGTCTTACCAGTGCAGCAAAAATATGCAAAGAAAGGGTGATTATGACAGTTTTTCCTACTGCCTATTGAGAAGAAATACAGCTTCTTTGTATGACTGATAGGCAAGAGTAGCTAGAGAAAGAGGTTGTAAGGAAATCCTCTTGGTACAAGGTATACAAACCTCTAAGCTCCGTAAGCTTCTTGAAGTTTCATTTTAGAGAGCTTTCTTTTAATTTTGATACAGCTTGCTTAAGAAATGATAATTTAGGAATCATCTTTCCTCGAAATATTAAGTGATCTGGTAGGCCTCTTGCTTCTTTCGCTGAGGGGAAGTGGGGATCCTGGAGTTTATGGAAGGGTTGTTTGAAGATGTGCTCACTTGCCTCTAACATAACTAATGCTCCTATCTCTAGCACATACTGTGGGCTTTTAAACAGTATCAGCAGATTTATTATTAAAAAAAACCCCAACAAACAACAAAATAATGAAGAAAACCCAAAACAGAATAAAAAACACCCTGTAATACGCCATCTTCAAAAGAATCAGAGCAGAGGAAAAGATATTCAAAAAATTACCCAGTACAAGAGCTGAAAAATGCAAAACACAAGCTCATCACTCCCTAAATTAGGGCTTTTGGTGGTTTGACCCTAGCCAGCAACCAAGGTCTACACAGCCACTCACCCACCCACCCACCCAGCAGTGGGACTGGGGAGAGAATTAGAAGGGTAAAAGTTGGAAAACTCATGGATTGATATAAAGACAGTTTAATAGGGAAAACAAAAGTTGCTCACACAAGCAAAGCAAAACAAGGAATTCACTGCTCCCTGTGGGCAGGCAGGTGTTTAGCCATCCCCAGCAGAGCAGGGCTCCATCGTGCATAATGGTGACTTGGGAAGGCAAACACCATCACTCCAAGTGTCCCCCACTTTTTCCCCTGACTTTATGTACAGAGCATGATATAATATGGTCTGGAATGTCCCTTTCATCAGTTTGGGTCACCTGTCCTGGCTGTCTCTCCTCCCAGCTTCCCATGTACCCCCAACTTCTTTGCCAGTGTGGCCGTATGAAAAGCAGAAAAGGCCTTGGCTCTGTGTGAGCCCTGCTTAGCAATGACAAAACCATCTCTACATTATCAACCCTGTGTTCAGCACAAATCCAAAACCTAGCCCCATACCACTGGAAAAAAAATTACCCCAGATGAAACCAACATAACTATAATCAATATCTGTTTCCTTTTTTTCCCCTTTTTTAAAAAGAGATGCATTTCAGATTAGAAAATAGAACACAAAGGCTATTTTTATCTAACCTGATTACCCAAGCTTAGAGCTATAATTAGGCCTATTATGATAGTCAATTGAACTTTTTGTACATAGCTTACTCTTTGTTATGCTTTGTAAATAAATCTATGACTGGGCACAGAAAGAACAGGTACCTCTCTCTACTGCTCTGAGTGTCACTCTGCTCAGGTGAAGTCCATAGGCAGAGGGGGGAAATTCCCCTGGGAGCAGTTAACCATATTCACCTGGGAGAAGGTATCGTGTGAAATAATAGGATTATTACAATAAATGGTTTCTTTTCTACTTGATAAGAAAAACTCTTGCTGTTTTAGGAGGGTGAGAAGGAGCCTTAGGAAGAGGACATAGAAAATTTCCACAGGAAACAAATTCATAAAAGAGTTAGGGTTAAGTTGCAGTAGTATTAATACTCAAATACTTAAGCCTCAGAGGATATAGGAAGAAATTTTCTTTGTTGAGGCATTTGTATAAACTGTATTTAGTTTGGGGAATTTCTGAGTAAGAAAAATTAACTTCAAGGAAGATTGTAGCCTCTTAGAGCTTATCATGTAGGGGACAAATTTATTCTCAGATCATTTTTTAAACATGTCTCAATATTTCTGAATTTGCACTCGTTACAGACATATTTTGTTCTACTTTTTAGGGATTATAAATCTGTCATATCTTTGGGTAACTTTATCTTTAAGAAAAGGGGAAACTGAGCTAGTATCGAGCTTCTGGCTGAATTTGGGTTCTTTTTTTTTGTATAACTTAAAGCCTTGATCCTGCCAGAATATTTATGTGGACAAGTGTTTGCTCTTCCAATAATTCCATCCTAACTTACTTGACTGCGGGTAAAAAATAAGTATCTTTGTGTTCTGATTTCATTACTCAGCTCTATAGCTGCAAAATAATTGTTTCTTTTGTTATCCTTTAACCATTTTTGTCACTTTTTCCAAGGAGTGTGTTTAGTAAAGCTTTGTTTAAACTATGCAAGACTGAGGCTATCTTTTTTCAGGAGAAGAGTGTAATACCAAACTTGAAATATAACAAGCACAGGGATAATTCCCTACCCCTGAAATGAAATGCAGTGAGCACTTTACAACCTGAACAACAATTTTTAGAGAGCAACGATCAAACTATGGATTAATAGGTGCCTTTGTTGATGCTGCAACTGTTGTAACTACATCTGTCTCAATTCTGGTGTGAGCAGAATAAACTACGTTCATGGAAACCTGGGAGTTTTTCAGAACAGCTAATGATGTTGTTTCAACTTTTTATGACATTTTGGAGAATGTCTAGTAAGCACACAGGTGTGGATGTGTTTTTGTATGAATTCAGTGAACATAAAACATTCCATGCTGGATGATCATTTTCAGAAATAAATGGCCAGTTGTTTACAATGAGTAATAGGATTATACTAATTCTAGCTCATGTTTTCTTATTTATTGTGAGTTTTAAAATATGCTTTAATAAACTGTATGTATTTCCAGTTCTTTAAAAATTAACATTTTAATTAAACTGCACTGAAATTATGTCCTTGTAAATATTTACTCGGAAAGCTCCTCACTGGGGTGAGGGACGGGAAACATATACGCTGAACAATTATGGTTGGAATTACTGCAAACCTAACAACCATATCTGTTTAGCAATAGAGGTAAGAAATCGTACAAATTGTTATAATATGAAGGAAAACAAAAAGAAAAAGGGAAATTAAATGTTTTTGTATAAATAGGCTATTGCTTAGAAACACGTCAAACTCAAATTACAAAAATCAAACCGATTTTTAAATAAAGTTCAAACTGGTATGACAGCATTGAAAAAAGCTAACAAAACTACCATGAATAGAATTTATTCAGCTTCATCTCACTTCCTTTAACCTGAATACTTTCTTTTCCTGCTTCTGTGTAGAATTATAAAATGGAGTCTACGTAAAGATATAGTTATCAGTTACACCAGTGTATGGCTCTAATTCAGGAAAGCACTTAAACAGGTGATTAACTTCAAGCACCCACTTACCCACTTTCCTAATTATGAACTTAAGTGCATACCAAAAGTTCTTTCCTGCACTGGTTTCATGCTACGCCTGTTGACCGCAGAGAGCACAGTGCTATCTGAGCCAGTCCGAAAGGACCATGCTCGGGGGCTGGAAATGGTCTATAAGCATAGCTGCCTGGCACTCGGGGTGACTTCACTGACTGCCTTGCAGTGCTCAAGCTGCCTTGGTAAAGCCTGTTGTGTTGTACAGCTTGCAGTACATATTCTTCCTTCTGTTAGTCTCTTCTCTTTTTCCCATATACTACTATTCCTTTTGTAAGGAGAATACTACTAGACCTCAAAATCAGAGGAATTGGATAGTAGCTCAAATAAAGGGCTTATGAAGCCTAAAGTATGAACCTAAAAGACCTTACTCAGTAGCTGTTTCATTCTAGATCCACTTGACTTCCTTTGTTTCTTTTCCTTCTAGTATATGTATGTGTCTAGACACTTGTTATTGTGCATGTCCTGCTTGGAGTTTTCCTATGTTCTGCCTAAGTCTGGCAGCAATCTGGGAAGCATTTCTCTACCAAATCCTCTAAGCAGCTTCATCTGGGAGGTATTCTCAGAGCATACCTAATATTTACCACAGGATTAGGCCCCTGACAAAATGCAGTTGTAATGTTTTCTACATCAGTGCTAGGATCACTTTCTCTAATGGCAGCTACAACAACCTGCAGACTGTTACTGAGTATTCCTGTCTTTAACAGAAATGTCTCAATCATTAAGTTAAAATTGGGCTCTCCCTTTCCAGTCCAGTTTATGGCAAATTCTTTTCTTCATGATATCATGGTGTCAGTAGTATAGATAGAGGGCACATTCTCCCCCAAATCACCCAGAGGTTCATGGTTACAGATGTTTCTGGAGGGAGAGAGGTTTAAATCCCTGCAGATGGAACCAAGAGTGGAGTCTGGATCACTTTGTTTTTTTTATTTAAGAGGTGAAGATGCATTGTCAAGAAGGATTTGTCAGATATAACCTGGAAGCTTAAGTCTCAAGAATGACTTATCACTGAATATTTTGGGAAACCCATAGAGTTAGAAGGTTCAAGTCCTAAGGAAGGACTTGATGTTCCACTAAATTATTATGTACCTCATAAGAAGAGAGAAACTTCCTGCTATCTGTTTATTTCACCATAGTTTTTATAATTTCTCTTAAAAATCTTGAGTTTAAATGATTTGTATGTTTAAACATCAAAAGTCCTATAGCATTTTTCTGGACAGAAAGGCTGTGTTCATATCAGCAAGAGGCTTTCCTCATTGAGCCTGTAGAGTTTTGTACTGGTGATTGTGTCTCGTGTTCCTGTTATTTATACTTTTTTTGAGGTTTTCTTTGGACTTGCAGTAATTTGTCCCCTGGATTTGATGTCTGGCCAGGAGTGGACACTATTACACGTGCTTCTGGTACATACCTTCTACCTTGGTTTTATCTGAAAAGAATGCAGACTTTGGACTTTAAACCAGTTCCATGAAGTGGAGTGTAGTAGGTGGCAATGAGTGGGAAACATGCTTGAGAACACTAATCTTTGAACTAAAATGCTAATGTAATATAATATTTCTTCAGTGAAGATAATGATCTAATTTATTAATAGCGATACCTTGCTGATGGTGTTGAAACATGAGCATTATTTTACTCAGAACTTTGATCTACCTGGAAGAACTATGCAGAGTAAATACATGATAGTAACTCCGTACTATCTTAGAATAAGTAATTAATTCAATGAGGTTTTTTTGTTAAATGGGTGCTTATTTTCTAACAAAGTGAGGAAATGGTCTTTTAGCATCTTTCAACATATAAACACAAAATATTTAGTAGATATTCCTGCAATAAAAAAAAAAAATCCCATAAAACTTTTAGAAAATCTTTTTAAAGCCTTGCATCTGCCATTTAACAGCTCTTTTGCTCTGCTGACCATGCTGCTTTTGATGCAGCCCAGGATGCTGTTGGCTTTCTGGGCTTTGAGTGCACATTGCTGGGTCATGTCGAGCTTCTTGTCAGTCAACACCCCCAAGTCTTCCTCCTCAGGGCTGCTCTCAATCCGTTCTCCTTCCAGCCTGTATTTGTTTTCAGGATTGCCCTGACCCAGGTGCAGGACCTTGACCTTGGTCTCATTGAATTTCATGGTCTTATAACATATTGAAAAATGTTTCAATAACAGACTAAAATAAGACCGGGGTGATCTGCTCCTGGCTATAAATGCAAACAAAAGTTTTGTGGGCTTAATTTTAACCATGTTATTTTTCATCTCTAATTTCTTGGTTCCATATCTTTGCAAGTTTCACTTAAGTTAACAGGATATTTGCTCAGATATCCTGTTGGTGCAAACCCTATGACTTTTAAACCCCACATCTGCTGTTTGGATTTGTAATTAACTCATTGAAGTTGTTTTAAAGACATATAAAAAGTGAAGATATGGATATGATTTGAACAGAAAAGGACTCTCAAATCTGCATAGAAGCCTGAGGTGTGGACAGAGTGTCAGCATTAAATGCCAGCTGGGTTATTGAAGATTTTGATCATATAATTGCAATTGTTTCAGTGAATTTTATTGTAGTAAGTACACTAGGGCTCGCTCAAGTCAATATGAATCATCAGAAAGACATAAAGTAAATAAGTACTCACATAAGTAAGGTGATAACTCAGAAGAGACAGGTAATTGTATACATAAAAGTAACATCCTTGCTGCAAATTTGTCCCCTGGTTGTATCTCTATTATCTCTCTCTCCAGGTTCTCACTAAAGTTATGATGGACATTAATTCTGCACACACTGTGCTCAGTAATACTGCCATCTTCATCACTTATATCAGATAATTGACTTGATTTAGGAGATTTTTTCTGTATTCTATCTAAGAAACAGAAAGAACTTCACTTCCTATATTCTTACTATCAAATTGATGCCAACATAGTATAGTGCTTTTTACAGTTGCTTCCTCACTTCTAGTTTCTGTTCTGGTTCTCTACCCATTAATGTCTTTCCACACAATCTATAAAGTCCTGCCATGCATCTTGGATGGACCTTGGTCACTCAGTAGCTCAATATGTTTTTGTAAAAACATACATAATTTCTTTTAAAACTTGTGGAATATTACTTCAGTGTTACAGAGATACATTTCTTTTAAAACTGTACCAGGAAAGTACAGGCAATCTTTTGAAATTTAAATGATTAATGTCGTACACTAGCTAAATTTGCAGCTAAGATAAAAAGAAAGAATTATTTAGTCCTTAAAATGTGAGAATATGAATTGAGGATTTCGTTTGAGTTTTTGGGGTATCAGTGCTAAGTACAAATAAAACATTAGGTATATATTAAAACACTGACTCGTGCAATTTGTGTCTTCAGAGCCATTCTCTCACATATGTGAGTTAAGTGGCAGGTTATGCCTGGTTTTCCAGTGTGGCTGTGGTGCAATTTAATACAGTGCTGTGCAGAAGGCAGCATATGAGAGGTTAGGGACTGGGTGCAAACTGGAGGTTGCCAGTGTGCAATTCCCCCCTCCCTCAGTCTCCTGACTTCCCTTTCTATCCCCGACGAGATTACCCATTTTTGTAGCAGTGGTGGTAGAGACAGAGGGCCTGGACTGGAGTGCTGTGTCGAGCTGACCTTATCGGCTCTGTGGTTCCCAAAACCTCTCCTATGCTGTCCTAGCACATACCAGGAAATTTCTAAACTATTTGCAGTGCAGGGCTGAAAAAAATAGGACAGGGCAATGGCTGTTTGTTAGGTAAATTTATCTTATTCTTAAGGATTCTTGCCCACTGTTAGAAACTAATTCACTACATTTTATTTTGCATGTGTCATTCTCAGTGTCCAACCCATTAAATAATTAATGTTTGCAGAAATGAAGTCTAATCTGAGAAGCATTTCATGTTCTGTCATGAACTATTTTGTGGCAAGTAAAATAATTTTTAAAGATGTATAGTATTTTACAGCTATTGTGAAAGAAGAAGCAGAATAAATGATTTAATTTAGTCTTTAAAATAATTGTGTGATATTTCGCTCTGAAAATTCACCAAAAATTAAGCTTTGTAGATAGGATTTCTTATGTAACATTCTTTGATAGCTACTTTAAAAAAGGAAAATAAAATACAAATTAATGTGATATTTTGAGCTCCACAGTTGCTCATTATATGCTAATGATATAAAATTTTAAAGATAAAAACTGACATAAGATGTAAGTTCTTAAGTACTTTAATTTTATCTGCATTTTTTGTGTCAAAAATAATTTTAATATTAAAGGACAACTGTAGACTCCTAATGACTTGAATACAGTTTGACTGTTTTCATGAAGTGCTCTGTGGGATGTCAGAATATTTAATTCAGGATGTTAAAAACATCCCAAAATGTCACAATAATTATATCACAGCAGGCAATTAAAACACTGGAAAATGCCAACTGACTAAGTGTGTTCTCTGTTATTTAGGAAACTAATGAGTGAGTGACACATAAAGCAGAAAATACAAATTATAGCTACAAAATCCAATATACATTATAATTGATTTTAATATAAATATGTATTAAAATAAAACAACCTGTGTTAACAGAAACAGAGAAATATTTATTTAAATCTGCTGTCTCAGCTATAAGCTCTGTAATTCCTCAGGCATTAGAAAATGTTTTTATGTTTCCCCTTCATTATTTAGTTAATTAGTTATATATTTGTGTTATGACACTGTAATATGGGCTTGTTCATGAAGCCCTTACTAAGTACAGTGGTTCCATTCACTGCACTGCAATAGTCTCTGCCAAATTCTCCATGTGTCTTTAAATTACTCTAAGGGCAGCTAGGGGAGATTTGTGTGCTTGTGGGGTGGAAAATACAACTCCCTTCACAGCAGGTCAGAGAAACTGTAAATCTGTATGGACTTGGGGAAGTTACAGCACAAGTAAGGATGCTGATTCCCAGACAGAAAGGAATAGAGGCTTAGAGTTCTTCTAGCAGAGTTCCTGCATTTGAAGGCAATGGGTTAATTGAAGCAGCAATTCAATAAGAGAGATGCTTTTGATTTAATTTGTACAGGGATTCAATCCATAATTATTAAACCAACATCCTATGTTAGCAGACACTATGAAAATAAACTCATCCTATTCAACTTACGGGAAAGAAGTACTGTAAGAAGCATAACTATTCAAAAACAAAGAAAAAGAAGGGATTTAATAAAGATGACAATAGGCAATTATTCTCATTAGTTAATGAGGCTCAAATAACTACTATTACTGCAGCTGAATTGCTTAAATTACAGAAAAATATATGAAGTACCAGGAAGAAAAAGAAACTGCGAGAGGTAACTGAGGAATCATTGCATTACTCCTATGCAAGGCTCCAGTAGGCAACAATCTCTTTGCTCCATTTCTAGGGTTTCCCTGTTACCTGGGGGTCCAACAGCAGTTAGCAGAGTTTTAGTTGTTTATTCTTGCCCCTTGCCTTAAGCAGACCTGAACATTCATGGGGCTGCAAGGTGAAATAGATCTGGCAATGATCTGCTTAAAAACTAAACCCCCAACTGTAATTTTCATGGAGGTGAGATCTATGTTTGGTGCACCACGTGTTTTCCTGAGTGCTAGCACCAGAGAGAGGACAGGAACAGGGAAGGGGGAAGACAGGCTCAACCCCCTCGGCAGTAGTGTGGATTTATACTGAATTAAACTAATTGGGGAATCATGACATAAAGCATTGTGTTATATTCATAATTGCAACAGTTCAGACAGAGAGAATTATTGCTGCATTGACTTGAGCACTTGAAAGTCAGCATTTAGCACTCTGTTAAAATTACTACTCTTTTCAGTTCCTTCCAGTTCCTTGACATGAAATAATCCTCAGATTTCTGTAACAGAGCTGAGTGAACTGAATGCCTCAAAGGCATCTAGGAAAAAGAGGAACAGTTACTCTGGTGTTAGGTTTTTTTTTTATAGACCCCATTGCTTCTATTTAAAACTTAAGCAGTATTTTGCACTTCTTTGGTTGTTTTTCACTTGTCCAGAGTTTTAGCTCTGGTTGTGGATGTTCCATTTGTTGCTGAGTTTCCTTTCTGTATCTGGCATCATGCGGTGATCAGTAATTACTCAGCCCTTACAATGCTTGCATTTTGTGTTATTTTGAGATGTATTAACTTGCCTCTGGCTCTATATTCATGTTATTATTTGGGCAGGTTGTTGAAGCTGATTTCAGATATCAGCCTTTGAGCACTACTTATTGCTGGTAGACCTTCAAAAGCAAGAATTTTTGGTCAATTGATTACCTGCGTTACTACTTCTGGGGAAGAAGAGCCCAGAAAGCTCTACTCTTCTGTGCAGTTTTGAGTCAGACTGAAGGGAAGACATTGAAATCTTTCCTCATTTGGCTGCTGTTGCATAAGTGTGCCTATCATACTCACTGGAAGGGTGATTCCTATTCTCAGAGAAGTCCAACTTAGTGCCATGAGAGAGACCCTGTTATACTGGGGATCTAAAGGCTGAGTTGTTGTGGAATAAAAAATGATGTTCTTCCATGCCTTCACACACAGACTAAATGAAATGTTTTAAATATGCCAGCTTAAATAACACTGAAGCTCCTAGTTCTCTCACTTTTACCTGCATAGATCGTTTTTTTAGTTATAAACACCTTCAAGAGTGTTCTTTTTGGGTAATCAAGAAAGGCCTAGTAGTAGTTTCTTCTGGTAATAGCTATCTTAGGTAAGTACATGGGATATAGATCTATTTATCTGAAATATGTAGAAAATGCTTAGAGAAATTTATACATATTTCTCTCAAAGAATTTTTGATTTTTAGGAAAGTCAAAATATAGAATGAGATAGTTAGTAAGATTACTGGCTAGTTGCATTGCAGTACACATTTTTGTTCCACAAAGGTCAATATATTTCTCTCTCTGCTAGTTTTCATGATATAAATAAATTTTTTCCACTCCATATTAAGAAAGGGATGATAATCAAAAACCCCAAACAACTCCAGCCCGTAGATGTTAGGAATTCTACTATTTAGCATGGATTTTACTGGTTTATGCAGCTCCATATTTCAGTGTCTTGTTTGGTTTATTGCATTAAGTATAGCACTTACATAAACAAAGAAAGATACTCCATGAGATCTCTTAAAATGGCAGACAAGATGCTCTTGCACGAGAACTCTGCAATGTCTTTACTATTTGTTCATATTATAGATTTAATGTAAAAATATGACTTAATTGTACTTGTGAAAGGTGTATCAGTAGGGCTTCTTTTGTACTTTGGGACTTATTTTACATCTCTTCAGATGCTGGGAAGAACTATGGGTGAGACCCATCTAAGGAAACAATGAAAATTGCAATCCTACCTGTTAATCTGGTTTTCCTGTGTTTTTGTATATTAATCCACAGTTGTTTCACTTTGCTCCACTCTGAAACATAACTGAGCTTTTTTCCCTTTGCAATGATGCCAGCTGCTCCTTCCAAACAGGTTTATTTTTTTCTCCTTTGCTATGACAGGATGAATCTTGCAGAGTACCTGTAAACAACAGAGTTAGAGAAAACAATTTAACAAGTAGAAATTACCAAATTGTGATTTCCTTGAAAAAGAAAATCTAGACAAAGATTATAGTCATTACTAGGAAGCTCTTTTCACTCACAAGGGCATTAGAAAAGATATTTATAGCTGACCTTTGAAAATTCATAATTCCTTTCAGTAGAGAACTATAGAATTTTGTACTGAATATTTTATTACATTCTTATAAAAAATATGTATCATTTTTAACTATCACAGAAGTTCTAAAACACTTTTTAGAAGACCACTGAAGCAATATCACAGTATGTGAAAAATTTCTGTTGTTTAAAAAGGTTGTCTGACAATATTTTTAGTCCATATAAGGTAGAAGGTAAAACACTATAAATAAATAAATAAATGCAACATATTTCTGTGCTTGAACTATGTACTCTTACTACATGACAAATTTCTTCCTGTTATCCTAAGGCAAGTAATTTTTTCCATTTCTTACAAAAGTATGGCTTCAAATGTTTGAAAAAAAGGATGGAAGCAGAAAACGATAAAATAATCATTGTTTCTGAATAACAGCAAAAAAACCCCTCTTTGGTTTAAAAAGCACTATGAAAGACTCCTTTTTCAAAGGTGAACTTTCTTTCTTTTATATGTATTTCATATTGTTCCCAAGTTGAATCTGCTTTTCTAAAAGCACCATGTTGTAGGCTGCTCTTCTGCAAATACGTATGAACAACTGTGCTCACAGTAACCAACCTCCTTTTAGGATGAGCTGGTTACTCAACACAGATAAAATTATAGACATTGGGTTACATAATATTTTATCCCACATACATTTACCTCACAGTTAAGGTAGCTATAAAGTTTAAAAAAATAAAAAAGCAAAAGCCCACAAACATTACATTAAATTTACTCGATGCCTTAGGAAGTTTCACTGTCTAAATGATTGGTACATTACTATCTTTTTTAGTATATTAATCTTCTATGGTATAAAGAAATAATTTTAAAAGACATTAAAACATTTATAGTAAGATGTTCACTTCCTTACCAGGACACTGGTAATCATTTTAATGTTACCAAAAGTATTTCCAGATATTTTAACTATATTTTCTGACAAAATACCTATTACAGAGAAAATCTATAGCAGTGTTATGCACAAACAATGGCTCCAGCCCTTGAATTGGAAGAAATACACTTCATTAGCAGTCCTAAAACTGAAAGTTGTAGCAAAATTACCTGCCCCTTTCCTGCTCTCTGTGTGGCCAGAATACAGCATCTGTATTTTAAAGTTATAAATTAAATACAAAAATTGTATGTCTACTTCTGTCATTTTCTGAAGAATTATTATTTTCAAATTTTGATTGTGAAATTGTGAAGCCAAGCATATTTAATCTAGCTAAAGGTGTAGCAGTCCATACAGCCTTAACTATTGAGGTACACAACCTCTATTTCTACCTTCTTTTTTGTCATCCGGAATTGGCTGAAAATTCATCATCATCATGGTATTTTCCAAATTAGAAAAAAAAATCTTTCATTGAAATTACTAATTTTTTATTTTACAGATCTGGTTATATTTTTGAGGTGTTTTTGTTTGCTTGTTTGTTCTTGGTTTTGTTTTGCTAGGGGATTTTAAAAGGAATATAGCAGGTGAGAGAATGGCATTTCGGAAACATTTTTTATTTCCAATATTAATGGCTTTCTGGAAGGGAAATTTGAAGGCAAGAACAAACAAGTAAAAATGAAATTCTATGAAATTATGAAAATGGAAATACAGATGCTGTTATTTCATGATGGTGAGGAGCATACAGCTCTACTAGAAAACAGCATAAGGGGATAGAGCTTGGGACCGTTGTTTGAAACTTGTCTTGTAGGTTTCTGTGGTCATAACTAAAAACCACAAAATTCAGTTAGCTCTTTAAAGCTGAAGGAAAATCTACACATTCTTTAAAACAGGATTACAGCAGTGTATACACAACACAGGGCTGGGAAGACATCTGCATGTTCTTTGAGAGACTCGACACTCCTGCCACTTTTATATCTGTTTCAGTCCAAATACAATTTTCAGTGATGAATAAACTCTTTATCTCAAAAAGGCAATTAATCCTATAGGCAATGTGTTTATTAGAAGTGAACATGAGAAGGCATGATAGTTGCCTTTGGGAACTGTAGACGTGGATCAATGCAGGTGGTGGCCTGTTTCACAGTTGGGCCAAGGTCAGAAGATGCAGATCCTCAGAATCCTTGTTATTGGTGTCGGGTATCTCTCTTAGAACCTTCCTAAAATCTGAAGTTTACATACTCAATCTATGCAAGTTTACATACTCAATTCATGCAGCTTTTACCACCAGTTTATTAACATTGAATTAGGAGTGTGCAAATAATGACTACTTCATTTTGGGGGCTGTACTGAAAAATTTTAGAGCGAAAAAAAGTCACAGGGATGGTACTAGTGGAAACAAGCTTTCAGCCTATCAGTATTTTAATTCTCTCTCTCTCATCTCACAGAACATGCTGATGTGCTGTTACTCCAGTCCTCTCCTCCTCTTTTTCTTCTAACTCCTAAATCACTTCCATGTTTGGCTGGGCACGTAGCAGCTCATGCAGAGGCTGGCTTAGTCCATGTATACACTGCCTGTAAAACAGGAAACTGCTAGAGTAATCATATCTTGCTTTAAACAGAGACATGCAATTTAGTCTGCCTTCTTCAAACAGCTCTCAATTAGCAGACACATTTGTAGAAATTCATACCTTTAAATTTGTATTTTAATGTAGTCGTGGGATGAAAAGCTATTAGAAGACCTAGAGTACAGATGTCAATTGTCAGTACTGTTACCTAAACCTAATTTACTTAGAAAATCAGAGTAAAATTAATGTGGAAGGACTCAGGATAGAAATTGGGACATATGAAAACTTTCTTAGGGGAAAAAGAGCAAAATTCAATTAGCGTGAAAAGCATCCTTTTATGTTGCTCAGGTCAAGTGAAGTAGTTGAATTGAAACAAAAGGTATGATTTCTGGGTTTATAAGACGGTTTCACATCCTATAATTGTTTCTGTTTTAAAACAAATGCATAGTTCACAAACAAAAATAACAATAATTCTTGTAGCAAATGTCTGGAGTACTTGAGTTGCCCTCTAATTTTTGATTTTTTTTTTCATTTCCCAAGAGATCTACTACTTATTCTATTTCCTTGTTTAACTTCTTGTAGCATTTAGATTTGAAGCTATAAGTGGTATAATCATTTCAGGCATGACATTATCCTGGCATGGATCATTTACATGAACACTTTTTGGTGATTTATGAGAAATACTATATTTGTGATAATAATGTCTTTTGACTTAATTCTAATAAGAGTAATTGTCTGCTTATTTTGGAAGTAGGTCTCTGAAATCTTCCAGTCTCTTGCTTGTAGTGATTTGTCTTGATCTGTCCTCTGAACCCAACCTGCCTCTTCTGTTCTTCCACTGCTCATCTGTCTGTTGGCAGAGACAGAGAGATATGAAAGGCAAGAAGATCGAATTAGCCATGATCATGGAAAGTAGGTCAGAAAGCAGTGATAGATTTCTAGTGTTTTTTGGTCTGGAAGTTATCCGACTGTAAAAACCTTTTAGTACTAGTTTTTGGGCTAATTAATTTTTTAGTCAAAAATCAACCCCCTAGTTTAATTACTGATTCTTTCACATTTTGATTTTCATTTGTTTCCTCTGACTTGGAGAAATCATCAAAGCTGTACATAAACAGGGAAAAATACATATAGCTGGGATTTCCCCTCCTGTGCACCAATGACGTTATTCCTGAAGATTGTTGTGAGTTCTTTACCTGTTAAATCAAATCCCTTCCTGTCTTTTCTCCTTAAGTGATTTTAAATATAAAAGAGTAATATTTTTTTTCTGTTCATGAACTCCTATTACGACAGATGATTATACAAAATTGAAAAGCACTCATTTAATGTGGAAAGGTGAAGATATTAATCTAGCCTTGAGTGGTTTCAATAACCCTTTTCTTTCTTAATGTCCTCTCCTTTTGCACTGAAAGACTTCAGCCAGCTTCGATAGCCCCATGCTTATGCATGATCTTTCAGTAGGAAATTAGCAGGATTGCTTAGGAAAACAGCACAAATAAATAACTCTCACAGTTGGAGGATGAGTAGCACACAGGGAATAATCATTAGAAAAAATGTTAATAACTGCTAGAAGCAAAGATATTTTAATCCATAACTTCTGGTTGTTTGAAAGGACTGATGTCCCAAACTTTCCAGCAAATCTGTTTAGGACTAGGTATCTAAAACATTAATCAAGCACTGAAAATCCCAT
Organism: Cnemophilus loriae; assembly: GCA_013397755.1. Taxonomy (NCBI): domain Eukaryota; kingdom Metazoa; phylum Chordata; class Aves; order Passeriformes; family Corvidae; genus Cnemophilus; species Cnemophilus loriae. Next base: position 1,166,295 of record VZTF01006691.1, read on the forward strand.
GATTTTCAGTGTTAGAAGAAGTAGGTCTGATTTTCTGTGCTGGATTACCAGTTCAGGCTTGATTTGTTTCCACTGTCACAAGCGATATTTCCTTGGCACTGCAAACTGTAAAACGGGTAAATTGCTGTCATTAAGTAATTGTACTCCCTTGGTGACCAAGGCAGCCAGTTTCTAACCTGCTCTAGTCCAGTTCCCACTCCCAGCTCTGTGTGATGTGCTCTTTCAGGTTCAATGATGGGAGATTTGTCTGCTAGAATTTGAAAAAAAACTATCACTTGCTTTGCTCAGGATAAATAAGTAGTCATTGATCTGCCCTGGATTCAAAAGGAGAGTGCACACATGGCAATTTCTGCCTCTTTCAAGCTGCCTTTTGAGACAGTGGATGCTTGTGAGATATTTTAAAGTGACAGAGCAGCAAAGAAGTCGAAAGGCTCCTAGGTTGTTCCTGGCAGGTTTGTGCTCCATCCCTGAGCCTGTGTCCTCATTACTCAGGGAAGCAAGGCACAAGGGATCTGCTGCCGGGCACCTGCTTGGACTGTCAGGGTGTTAGCAGAATTTTGGGTGCTGTCTTTTACAGTGACTGAAAAGTTCCATTAGGTATTTATTTCTTTATTTATTTTTAATTTGTGGAAGAGATTAAATGATTCTCCTTTGAAGCAGTTTATGTTTGAAGAGTATTTTTTAGAGTGTGGTTAGAGAAGATGGCACATACTTTGGGTTGGGGCAGTCCCTGCAAGTGCTCTAAAGCACACCAAATCTTTCCCAAATGCTGCAAAAAATATTTAAATCAAAATGCAAATAGCGGTGTAACTGCAGTCTTTAATCCACCTGTTGCTGTGGAATATACAGAAATATTCCTTACATTTATGATCTTATGAGAAGCTTTGAGAACAAGCAATGGTGTCTGTTGTAGTGAGGGTTTTGTTGGGCCAGCTCCGAGTGGCTGAGTGCCCTTTGTTTGTGGCACTCGCTCTGCAGCCATTATTAATATTTACAGAAGGCGGCACCTACAACTTTCAGCTTTATAGGAGGCAAAGTCTTTGTCTCAAATTTATGAGCCACCTCAGAGGAATTCACCAGTACCACACATAATCTAGTAGTGTAACTAAGAAATACTGTTTCATCTTTTTCCAACTTTGTTAATTTGTAGCACTAGCTAGCAATTTAGTCTTTTTAGTTTACGAAATGATAGTATTTTATACATGTAATAAACAACAGAACATATATACTGAAATTGACACACTGGATCAAATTCACAGCCAGGCTTTGCCAATAGCCAGTGACAAGTAACATAGACTGAAAAACACAGTTCCAAAACCTCCAACAAGCAGCTACAGTCATTTTTTTTCCCCATACATTAAATGCCACCCAAAATTCTTATGCACAGGAAGTGGTTTGACCCAAAAGTTTAATTTTTTTGCCTAGATCTTTCAGTTAAATGCTTTGGAGTATCTTTAATTGATTTACGTCAGAAATACTAAATCTCAATATCTAATCCTTTATTGGATTTTGTTAAGTTGTACCTGCTATTGTAATATAAGCTCCATGGAAATGTCTGACAGTATGCTGTCAGTTTTGCTTTTGTCATTTTTCTTATCAGGAAACCCCCTTTTAATTTTGTGACTTTTACTTCCTCTTGGGGCAGGGGTGGTGGGGAGTGAAAGAGAAAAGCACTTAGCCTGTAAATCTGAAGTGCTTTGTGAAAGAGAGAAACTGTGGTTCATTACTACAGAGGAAGACAGTATGTGGCAGCTAGAAGTCTGCTTGCCTGCTCTGACCCAAGAAATCCCTGCAAATTCTGCAGCACAGTTTGGCTGTTTATGTTCTGCCTTACTAGATCGTCCTGTGCTCTCTGTTGTGAAATGCAAGGCTTCAAAATAGATTAAAAGGATTATCTCTAAAAATGCTTGTTTTGATTATATGACTGATGACTCTCTAGCTGGGAGGTTTATTGCAAATGCTTTAAAAGTTTTGGGAGAGAGTAGAATCCTAGTAGTCTAAAATAATAATCTGCAAGTTTCCAGTTATGCTCTTTTACAAGACAGTATGTTTAGAATAGCTTGACTTAGCAGTGAATCTTTCCAGACCTGACCTAAAATATTTTAAAACTGTTTTTTCTGATACCTAACAAAAGGGTAGGATAAAAAGGCATATACATATACTTATATACGTATATGAAGCTGTAAAAAGCCTCACACAGATACACAATAGTGAATAAACTAGGTGAGTGACAAACAGGCTCCAAATCTGAAAAAGTAATAAAATATGTTTTTCCAACAGATAGCATAAAAATTTGTGCCTCTGTGTGTGGATGGGAAAGGGTGAGAAAGGAGAGGAACAAAGATTTTATTGTCACTTCTAAGAATGAGTTGCGTAACTTCTTTGTGAGGAACGTACTCTTCCCAGAATCATGGTTATAAAACCTTTTATTATTACTTGTCCTGTACCTGTTTGATGGTCTTTTCATGCCACTGTCTTTAACTGCATAAAATAGAAAAAGGCGGATGCAAAATAGGATGATGTAACTGTTCTACATGTTACACAAGTTAATAGTTACACACTAGTTATACAAGCTCTAGATTAACAGTTTTATGTAATGCATTGCTGGACCCTGATTTGGCTTTCAAGAAAAGTCAATCCCAAATCATCCTACAATGTATCCCTTCAGAAGAGCAACTGGCAACTTGTCAGTTTAGTTGAAGAGCTAAGAAAACTCAAACCAACTTTGGCTGATACTTTTCAAAGGAATTTGAATGGACAAGGAAGTCCCAATATGCCTTGTCCTACAGAGCTAGTCTTCAGAAAGTGAGTTTGGGGCTTCCCAAAAATCAAAAATACTTGGTTGATTTCAAGTTGGACTTCTGAAAATAAAGTACAATCAACCAGCTTTTGAACTTGATTTTTTTTTCTGAATTTTCTTTTCGTTTTCTAAGCTTTTGGCATTTGTCCTATTTGCTCTGCCTATTGCCTTTTAGGCAGGATGAAAAAAGTGTGTGTTCTATGAGATGTCAAAGCTGTTACTTTGCACTAGCAGATTCCACATCACTGAAGAAAAGATTAATCAGTATTTCAAAATATTGGTCAACATTTCAACTTTGAATTGCCATATGTTTCAGGTGTTGATTGTTAGTTTATAGAAAATATAGACTATAAGGTATCAGATGTTCATACTGGATTTCCAAATACTCTTCCCTGCTCTGAACACAGTTTTGGAGAAAACACTGTGCTCTCCATAAGGGTGTGAGGACAGTCTTTAAAATAAGCATGAACTTGGATTTACTATAAAGGTTTTTCTGGTTCAGTGTCTACAGAGTAACAAAAGTTCTCTGAGAGGTCACTGACTATTGAAGGTGTTGTAAAGTCTTATTACAGACAACTTGAAGCCAAAAAATTAGGTGTTTATTACAGAACGTAGCAGTGACAACTTTTCTTCTATCCACTTCTCCTATGAACAAAACAACAGCTAGACTTTTCTACCTGACCTAAACTTTTTAGAAATAAAGCATAGAACTGGTACTAGGAAAAAGTTTTTTAGAGAAAGAGTGATAAAATATTGGAATGGTCTACCCAGGCAGGTGGTGGAGTCACCATCCCTGGACGTGTTTAAAAAGAGATTGGATGTGGCGCTCGGTGCCATGGTTTAGTTTAGTTGAGGTGTTGGGACATGGGTTGGACTCGATGATCTTGAAGGTCTCTTCCAACCTGGTGATTCTGTGATTCTGTGATACTGAAATACGTCTGCAAGGTTATGCAGGCTGGGTCTGAAAAGCTGTGATTAGGAAACATCTGGACAGGGTGAGAGTTTCAGTGAAAATGCTCCACACAGGGAACATCTAAGGTAAATCAAGATGATGTGGATTACTGAACTAGGTATTCAACCTTTTCATGAGTTTGTAACACTCCTGGTGTCAGACTAAGGGTATGAAAGAGATGATTCCTTTCTTGCAGTGAACAGTGAGATGAGGTGCCCTTAAATATCGTGTTAGTGCTCTGTTGGGGGTTAGCATATTGAATTCACAGATGTTCTTTTCTGTTGCTGCCACTCTCTGGAACTCATTGGAGGGTTGTTCTGCTGAATTTATCACACAGTGTGTTCAGTTTCCAGTGACTATGGAAAAAAGCTACCTCTTCATGTGCAGAATAGTCTTTGCTTATGGGTTTATTTTTGTGCCTAAAAGTGTTTGCATGCATGCGGGTTATGAGCAAGAGTCTTATCCCAAATGTTGGAAGGCATGCTTCCCTTTAACCTGCTTCCAGAACACCCCATTTGCTTGTAGAAGTAGGTAATAAGAAAGCCATAATTCTAATTCTATTTGAGAAGATGAAATCTGTAAGGACCAAATATAGGCAGGCTAGGAATTTAAGCAATGACTTACGTATTTTCATAATGTGCTGATTAACATGAAGTAACATCTTCTGTGAGTAGTTGGCCATATCGTATTCTTCTTAAGAACCTTTACAGCTATGCAGACTAAGTATACCATCTAAAATTTAGACAAGTGCCAGCTGATCTCTAACTATACATTAAGTAACTACAAATAGAAATTAAACATCTACATAAAGAAGTAAACTACTTTTGAACATAAAAATGAGTGTCATTTGAAGCTGGAATTTGCATAGAATCTTTTAAATCTAGAACCACTTTTGCTGTGCTCGGAAACTGGCGATATTTTGTGGTGGAGCACAGAATCAGGCTATATTTAGTCCTATATGACAGGTGTAAAACCATATTTTTACATAAAAGAGAAGGGGTTTTTCTTGATACAAGAACCTGAAATTTTTGGTTTTTTCAGAAGTGAAATGCTTGCAAATTTCTCTTTTGGTTAGTAAATATTCTTTCATAAGCAGAGAAAGCCCAGGGTCGTGCAGAGCTCAAGTTTTGCCTACACGTTTTAACTATGCTGTTACTAAAGGTAGTTCAAAAGTTCTACATTACCGAAAGCATTAAATGGCTCTTATAAATATAACAGAAAAAAGAAAGCAAATTCAAAAAATTGTAACTTTAAAAAAAAATTGTGGTAGCATGGCTTAAATGTATAATTTAGTAGGTGAATGCTGTGGAAAATCCATTAAATAAAAAAGGAGTAGGCATGGAATCATTTCTCTGCTTTACCTGGGACAAAATCCTATCTTGTAGCAGACTTGAATGGAATGTGCTGGTACCTTCGAGACACCAGACTTGGTGGGTTTAGTTTGACCAGTAAGGAATTCCTTATTTTAGGTCTGGATCACTCTACTGATTGTGAAAACCATGAAAAATAAAGACTCCAACCCCCCAAAACATGCAATATAGACCATTAAGGTTTTTCTTATAGAAATTCCATGTGTTTAGTGGTGGGTGGCTGAGTACCCTGACCTGCCAGGTGCTACAGGGCTCACGGGCTCTTCCAGAGGGTACTTCTCACTGTTGCAGTGTCTCTCTAGAATCCTAACTTTCATGGGAACCAGATTTGCTCAACCTTGCCGAGCCACAAAGACTGACTGAAGTTCACCAGGCTGTATGGCCACTAAAAAGCACTGAGTGCTTTGCAGCTTAATCATCACCAGCATCACAGTGTCTGTTGTCCAGCAACTCCAATCAAGCTTCAACACCTCTCCTTCATACATGTCTAATCAGTTCCTTAAACAAAACCCTACATGCAATCATTTTCACCATGTGCCTTTAAAATTGGTTAATTAATTTATTAACATGCAAAACATGTACACAAAATGTAGTCATTAGTAGCACCACATGTTCAGTACAAGCTATATGTGTTCGAAAGCTATTTCTGGCATTTTCCAGGCTGCATCCACACAGTGCCACAAGCAGACTTTCACTTGTCCTTCAACAGACTATGGACATCTTTCCTGCCAGTCCTTCAGTTGCACAGCCGTGATAATTGGACTTTGAATTTTTCATATCTTCATATCATTGTGTTTATGACCTTTGCCCTGTGTCACTTGAGTATTGATCTGGTCAGCATGACTCTTTTTCCGCATTGGATGTAGGGTGGCGGAGATAGGCACCTTTTGTTATATATATTCATGGTGCTTAGCACAGTCTTCATGCTGGAGCCACCAGATCTCTACTCCCAAAGTGTTTCAAAGCATCTGAAACTGGCAGCAGAATTTAACACTCCCACTTTGTATCCAGTTGGCATTATCAATCTGTTTCAATATGTGCCTGAGTGCTGTTTAAAGATCTGTAGTAATCAACAAATTTCTATCGTTAGAGAGCTGAGACTGTGGCATTTAATTTCAAAATAGTAGCATGAACACACAATTTAAACAGGAATCACTTAGAAATAAGAACATGGTCTCTGATTCTTTTTCTAGAATATGCCCACTGTTATCATTTGCATTAAAAAGAAATTATTTGTAAGCTATGGATTCTTAGAGTTATAACACCTGTTAGTGTCATGTATTCACTGTGTGCAATTAAAAGTTTAGAGTGACATAACATCATCATAAATAAACACTAGAAATAAATAAAAAGTGCAGTTTTGCACAAAAAATTACTCAGTCCTGCACTGTAAGTCACACAACACCTCACTTTTGTGAATTCGGCATTTCTCTATTTGTATGTCACAGTGAAAATCAGGGTCCTAATGACAACTAATTATTACTGTATGTACTATGATTAAGTTATAGACAGCTTCCATTTTCTACTTGACCATCACTGCACATAGGAATAGAGATGTATTTAATAATTCAAGCACCAATTTTTGAAAAATGCATGCCCTGATCCTGTTTTTTTTCTATTACTGCAAAAAGAGCTCAGGTCACAAAATGATATGTAGTTAAAAAAGAAAAAAATGTCACAGTAGCAAAAAGTCAAAGACAATGCACATGTCTGAATAAGGATGACTCTAATAAGGTATCTGGAACAAGGGTAATTTATGATATACATCATGGGAGGAAAAAGGAGAGGAAAACAGAAAAAAATATACTATAGCAATGAATTACAGCATTTAATGACAGTCCTGATTACTAAAAGATCTTAGAAACCTGATGATATTCAGGACATGGGAATGAACTCTGCAGTGATTTAAAAAGGCAGTCTTTTTAAGAAAGATACCTTTACTGGTCCAACTACAATATGATAGAAAGAAAAGAGCCTTCAGATGCATCTCTTTTCTACAGGGCTATCAACACCTTTCTCTGTTTCAAAGCATTATTTCCCAAAAGAGTTGAATCTTTTCCATCAATTTGTCAGCATATTCCAGAAAGCAAATGATCTGCCTTTTTCAAGAGCTATGTATTTGTCAGAAAATCAAGTGCTACTATTAACTTTCAATCTACAATTGGATTTAATTTGGATCAGCTTATATCACAAGAATATAAAAAGTATCATACAAATCTTTATAAATCATAGAATCATGGACTATCAGGAATTGGAGGGGACCCACAAGGATCATCAAAGTCCAACTCAGCCCTGCACAGGACAGCTCCAAAGATCACACCACGCACATAGTCCAAATGCTTCTTGAACTCTTGTCAGGTTTGGTGCTGTGACCACTTCCCTGGAGAGCCTGTTCCAGTGCTCAGCCACTCTCTGGGAGAAGAATTTCCTAACATCTAACTTAAACCTCCCACGACTCAGCTCCGTGCCATTCCCTTGGGTTGTGTTACCAGAGTGAAGAGGTGGATGTCTGCCCCTCCTCTTCCCCTCCAGGAAGAAGTTGTAACTCTAATGAGGTCACCCTTCAGTCCCCTCCTCCAGGCTCCTCCTTGAACAGGCCAAGAGCATTTTGTTATTACCTCGAAAGGTAACACAAGAGGCTTTCCTCATGAAGAACAATATTCTTTCATATTGAAATTTAGTAATGTTTCTGAACCAAATGCTTTGTTGGGTTTGCTTGACAAAGTGCCTCTGTGAGGAGGACATGACCCATCCCATCCGTCTCCAGTAGACTCATAGCAGAGCACAGCTGAGTCCCTTAGCCACGGGTAGGGAGCCTCTAGATAAACATATTTAAGAAAGATGGGGTGGTTGATTCAATTCTTGTCTTTGTTTCTCTATCCACAGCTATTTTAGTTTGTATCAAAATAAATTAATTTTTCCCAAGTGAAGTCCTTTTTTCCCATGATGCAAACTATTAAGCAATATCCCTGTCTTTCTACTAGGCCAGGAATATTTCTGTCTTATTTTCACCCCATGGACTGTTGAAAAGGGGAGTGGCAGAACTGCTGGGTGGGAGTTTGGTCTATGGCCAAGGGTAACCCACTACAAAAACATTTATTTTCCCGAAGGCAAGTGCACTGTAATTCAGTTTTCCAGAAACTAGAATACAAGCATACATATAATTCCTAATTTTCTGGTTTTCTATATTTTTGCCATTTAGTAAAAGAAATACATCATAAGGCACTTTGTTACTGTATTTTATGTTTTCTTCCAGAGTGGGAGCTCACAAAGAGCTGAGCAAACATCTCTTCACATTGAGTCATCCAGCTCTTAGAAATGTTTTCATCCTAGTCCTGTTTTTTTTCTATTTGCTGCACTGCAGAATTCAGTTTCTATGTGTAAACAGAATATTTGATCTACCTTTTTTATTTACAAACTATCATTATTTTATTAACATTCTGTTTTTCAAAGAACCAAACCAGGAATAACAGAAAAAAACCCCCAAACCCGAAAAGACAAAACTGTGTTCTGAGGATTGCAAACATCTGCAAGATGGCGCAGCTATTTCCTGAAGAGCAATTAGCCAGTATCAATGACTCAGAGTATGGTCAGTGCAAGAAGATACCTTTCTTGCTTCTTAATTGCTGAAAGTCTTTAACTTTCCCTTTCCACCTATTTCATTATTATAACCACTACTAAATGTGATTACCTGAAATAAATACGTGGCTCCTCAGCAGCACTTTTGAGTAGGAGCGTAGCCGGATCCAGTGCCCAGTGCAGGCTCTGTCCCCTGCCTGCCGCGGGCTGTGGAGAGGCACGTCTATTGTGCATCTCTCTCTAAAACCTCACTTGGCTGCTTTCCTAGAGCGCCCTCCATTCACTTCTGAGCTCTGAATGGTTTTCAATTAATGTAACAAGACTAATTAACTGTATAAGAGTAGGGGTTTTCATAGCGCTACTGACAATGCATCTATTTAATAGTACCTTAGAAATTCAGTGCTTCTCATTCTAAATGAAAAGTACACAAAGCCAGTGGGTTACTGGGGGTCAAAATAAGGAACATGAATTTCTTTCTTTGCCTCTGAACCTGAACAAAGTGCAAACTTACTAGAAAAAAAGCAGTCTAATCAGAATGAGACGCCTTTTTGACTGGTTCTCCAGCAATCTTACCAGACAGCCTCTGCTGAAAGCAGTATCATACAGCCTTGCTGTTTTAATTCCATAGCTGAAGATTATCTCTGTACTTGTACCTAGCACTCAAGAATAACTGTTAAAAGTAGCCATCATGTATAAAAACCCACTATCGCTAAGCTCTTTTTCATTGCAATATAATATCTTTGTGATCAAGTTTCAGTACCAGGAAGTGTTAATGAAAAGTTTCCTGCATCATTTTACCTAAACTCTGTTTTAGGGTAGCGTGCTGCATGTTCGGAGATCATTTAAGCTTCTGTCACTCAAGCCTTATGTTGAGGTTGTCATCCAGTGTACCAGTTAATGTCTCTTTTTGTTGGGGTGGGGGGACACATCCCTTGCTGTAAGAAAGTGAAGTGTGACCTGGGTTATGTGAGCTATTATACACTATCAGACAGAAACAATACAATAACTACAACCTTTTGACACTCGAACCACGTACCTGAGACTGCAAGTATAGGCATCGATCTGCTAATCCTCTGAGACGTCTCATTGCAGATTTTATGGAAATGAATTTTAAGAAAATTTTTTGAAGCATAACCTTACTATATAAGAAAGATATTTTAATAACATACTCACTGAGTACTTCATATATGATTTTGTGGTTGTGATAAGTATAATATATGGCATTGTAATGAGTATGTGATCCAATTTATGGCTTCTTACTGTCATATTTATGCATGCTGCTGGGTTAGAAGAGATTTATTTTTATTATGACAGCTATTTTCCTGATAAGTGAACTGAACTTCAGTGATTTTTTTGTCTATTATAAGAATACTCATTATTTTTTTCGTATGAAACCTGAATGCAGTAGTAAAAGAAGGAATGAGAAGATGAAAGAAAACAGTAACACTTGTTTGTTTCCTCTTATTGAATATTGAACATCAACATCTCAAGGAGACCCACTTCACCAAGAAGAAAATTTACTAATATGGGAAAATATGTATCTTTCTGAAAATATTAGTCTTAACTGTAGCACTAATATGTTATACTACTATTTTATGTTGAAAGAATTCTGCTTAATACATGAGCATTTTCAGTCTGCAAACCAAGAATGATGCCCAAATTATAAGTATCCTCTACAGTCCAGAATTTTTTAAGTGTGAGGAGGGAAATTCTGCCAGGAATCTGGACACATACAATCTACAGTCCTCTCTGTAGATTTTTTGCTTTGGGTTTTGGGGTTTTTTTCAGTTGAGCTGAACCGTAAATTTTGTGGTCAGCAAATAAGAAGTAAAGTGTGGCAATGGTGTTTTCAATTGTTTCTTTGTTATTAGCAGTCTCCTCTTGACAGTTTTCTACTTTACTCAAACAGCATTAGAAGTCACTAGGGAGTCACTTCAGCCTCTTAGAGGAGAGAGACGTCTTTGGCTCTAATATAAAGCCAGGGCTATTCAGGATCTGATCTGAAGTATATGAAATTAAACAGAAAGATTCTCTCTGATTTTACTGAGGTTTGAGTCAGACCTTTAAGTGGTGCTCTGTAATCCCACGTGCTGTTAGTGGTATTTATCTGAAGGAAAAGGTCCTGACTGTTTCTTGATGGGAAAAACAGGCACAAAACATTACTGTTCTGATTCTCCTCTTTGTGCTGAAGTAAATATTCTGCGAGATCCAAGGCAATGAAATACCGAACAAAGGTAGGATTAGAGATAGTTTAAGAACAATAAACTGGCCATTGGAGACAATAAACTGGCCAATATCTACCAAAGGGCGGAGCTCCCACTGATAGTTAATGGAAAGCCAATCAATAAATCACCTCTGAAGTGTAGCAAATAGCTGTTTAGGAGCCACCTACTGAAACTGCTTATCTGATTAAATATGTATATGTAATATATTGTATATAGAACAAGGCTGTTAGTGATGCTTCTTTCACATACAATATATAAAAACTTCAATTTCTTTTCAAAGAAACTCGTAGAAAAAAACCCTAAACCGTTCATTGCTGACCTATGTAATTCTTTTTTATTATTGTTTTAGAAAATCAGTTAGATGAATATCAACAAATGTATTTTGCAATCTGTTACTATAATTTAAAAAAAATTGGCGCAGGAGCCAAAAATTAAAAAAGTAATATCAGCAGCTTTGCCATAGCTGCCTTCAAAAACACAGCAAGCCATCAACAGCAGAAGGGAATGACAGCTTAGGGACAGGAATTGAAAATATGAACAAAAAAAAGATAAATGTTTATGCTCTTGTCTTTCTAACACCACGCCATTTTCCATACCACGATTGTCTATGTACTTGTTTTCTATCTTTCTCTCATTTGTATATGACAAGAGCTGTACCTTTTTTTCATATAAAAATGAAATCCTTCCAAATCTAGCTTCAAATTTTGCTAAATTTCCCAAATCCCTATGATATAAAATCCTGTAATTACCAAACTTGTTTTTAGGACATTTGACTTATTTAATACCAATGCTATAGTTACTATTTTCCTTCCTTCCTTCCTTCCTTCCTTCCTTCCTTCCTTCCTTCCTTCCTTCCTTCCTTCCTTCCTTCCTTCCTTCCTTCCTTCCTTTCAAATTGGGG
>VZTF01006691.1:1178147-1249573 GCA_013397755.1 Cnemophilus loriae
TTCCTTCCTTCCTTCTTTTCTCTTTCTATACCCTCAAAGTCACTTATACTTTAAGTTCTCAAATACTATATAAATATTTAGAAAAGTATTAAATTTATGAAACAGCGTGTGCTTCCTTACCTGAACGACGGACTTTTTCTAGATTTCTCAGTAATATGCATTTAGGCAGTTTCCCAGTCATTACAGACTTCACAGAACCTTGGAGTCACAGAAGAGCAGAAATTGGAAAGAACTTCTTGAGATCTAATGCAACTCCCTTCTTCAGAGCAGGTTGCCCCACTCTGAGGCCAGTCACGTTTTGAATATCTACAAGGATGGAAACCCTGCAGCCTCTCCGGGCAACCTGTTCCACTGTTCAACCACCCTCACAGTAAAAATGTGGTTTTTTATATTCATTATTCACTATTTATCCTGCTTAGCTAAGACCTGCCTTACTTCAGTGTCTGCACAGCTTCCAAACACAGAAGGGCTCTTCAAGAGCAAGAGCAATAGGACAAACCTACTGAAAAGTTTCAGGGCAGATGTACAATAGTAAAGATCACTGAAGGCTACTAGTAAAAAGTATTCTTCTTTAAACATAAATAAATTTCTATCTTTAAATAGAAATCTAAACTCTCAAGCATTTAAGTATCATATCAAATATTTCAGATTAAGAAAAAAAGCAAGATCAAGCCATTAGCTCATAAACCACATTATTTTTGTATTTAGTGTCTATTGCATGAAGGGTGGAGGAAATGCTGCACAAAATATTACTGGTTATATTCTTATTCCAGCATTTCCATTATACTTACACAAAGATAATACCACATAAGTCTTACTGGCTTTGTTTTTGTTTGCTAACATTATGCGTCAAATGGGTAACTGCTTTCTTTGTAGCTGCCATGCAACAAAACTCTAGAAAGGAAGCATCCTTGCAAGTGACAGTTCAAAACTCCAAATTCCTATCCCAAGAACAGTAACTGTATCTCCTCTGTTCAAATTCCAGGTTTACCCTGAAGATCCTTCTGGCTTGGGAACAAACTCATCCTTTCATCATACCATGATTTAAATCATAGCCGGTCGTAGTTATTTTGCTTGATTTCCAGTGAGACTTTTCTTGGTTTAAGTTTTGTTTTCTTTTGCTGGTTGAGGAGAAAATTTTAGACCATTTTAGACCCCCTCACACTCTTGCTTACTGACACAAACACATGAATGCTCTCAAAAGGGTTACTAAGGAAACCAGAAACTATGGTAACCTAGACTAGAAGCACTCTTATTTGTCCAAGGAGATGGAAAGGAAAATTCAGGCGATGCACACTGCAGTCACACTGAAGGTCCTGATCTTTCCTTTTCTCTTCAGCTGCTGCAAACCTTCTGTTTCTCATGTTTCCCTTCCAGTAAGACTACCAAAACAGAATTTTGACTTAGATAAAAGGAAAGAAAAATCACTACAGTAATATAGATGAGTGTAAATGGGGGTAGATGGATTTAGGCAGTATTATTACACCAAACTGGTAATGTATTTAGTTTTTCCTTTTACCATTAGGTCAAAAATCCCTCTAACTTCAATCATTCTTCTATTATTATCATAGAAGCTTGGTCAGCAGTGCACCACATCACCTGCCTTTGCTCTGAGGAGTAAGGTGGTGTGTTAGCAATACTCTTTGCGGAACCTCTTGTCAAAGCTGTCAAGCTGCAGATGCTTACATTCACTTTTAGTTCTGCTATCATAAATAGTCTCATGGAGTAAGAGCTACTGAGGGCTAGCAAATGCTCTATGATTGCTAAGTAATGGTGCTACTTTAGAAGTGAAAGGAGCTCAGATGCTCGTTGAACTGGTCTGGAGATATTTCATTTGTGCCTTGTAGAAACAATCCTTTTTACTGATGAACTAAGCAACAAAACATTCTCTAGCTGTAGGGCATGCGACAAAATTTAGTAATGGATAATGAAAAAATAGCAGATGTCATAATAAAGAGATTAATCTTGACCATGTTCATTCCTTTAAAGTTTTGAGAAAAGTAAGTGCTGTTTATACTGTAGGATAAGCTCATTTATTTAGAAACAGAGAAATGCAAGTTGCCTATGGCTGAATACATTTGTCTATTTTTGCTAATGGTCTGATTCGGCAAGCTGAGAGGATATCGAACAGCACAAACGTAAATAGATTTACTGAAATTAGTCATATTATTCCCATTAAGTCATTTGAATCAGGGTTACAGGACTGGACCAGGATTGAACCCTGTGTTAGCGAAAAGTATAAATTCTGTCCGAAAAAACTGGCTACAATGTTCAACATAAATGCTTAATGTATTGGTGCAAGAGATTGCTACCTTCAAGTATTTTCCTAAGTGAAGCATCCAGAGAAGAATGTGGCTTTCTTATTTAAACAAGAATAGCAAGTAGATTTGTAAATGTTCATGCTCTTTAAGCACGGCTTAAAATTAAAAAAATAGGAAAAGAATGTCCGTCACACATCATGAAACAGACTAATTATGTTGTTGATATATTTTTGTTACTGCGTAGATGTGGTCATAATAGCAAACTGATTAATATCACATACAAAATGGTTGCTGAAAAACACCTTCTGAGCAGGACTGTGACATTTTGTGCATGTGAGCTAGAGAGACAAGAGACGATGTGAAATCCGTCGCATTTAGCATATCCACTTCAGAGGTAGCCAGGATTTTGTTGCTATGAGAGAGGGAGGAGGCCAACCTGTGCTGGCTGAATGGTACACAGAGCTTTTTAGTCACACAGGCAAAAACATGAGAGCTAGGGAAAAAAGAAGTCTGACATTAACAGTTTAAAGGAGTTAATTAAATGGAGAAGTCACATCATAAAATGGCACAAAGTCCTCTTTGCTATCTGTGTGAGTTATGACCTGAGGCTGGTAGTACATGTTTTGTTAGATTAGCAAATATTTACAAAGTAAACTATGATTTAGGGGACGTGAAATGTGTAAATTAAATATTAAAAACATACCTGAAATTTTACTGCTATAATTTCCTAATTAATATTTTGACAGAAAGGTTGACCATATCAGATGTGAAACTATTTTCCATAATCACAATTTACATGAATGTTATTTTTGCTTTGACAAATACTTTGTTTTCAGAAAAGAAAAATAAGAAAGAAGAATGCTAATGTATGTAGTGGCTAGGACAAATTATTTTATGCTAGGTCTATTTGTATTACATATGATTTGCTAATATGGACCATTTGAATCAACAGGATCACCCTGTTTGCACTGGCATGTTTAAACTCTTATTTATGCAACTCTGAGGTGCAGATTACAAAGATATTGCTTGGTCTTTGGGCTGGAAGCACTACAGAAACCCCACAGAAAGCCCACAGAAACCCCACAAAGCCCATGGGTCTTGATGGAAGCAACATTAAAGGCAAAGAGCAGAAAGCTGAGAAAGAAAATTAAAAGGAAGGGCAATTCTCTCCTCCAGAATCCAGACATACCAAAGAAGTAAGGAAGTCTCTTTTGAGGGCTCCAGAGAGACAGATAATCTCCATTGCTATGCAGCAAATCTGAGAGGGAGAAATATAAGGAATGGAAGCGCAAGGGGAAATAAAGTGCCCTTTCCCTACTGTCTCACAAACCCGCAGGCAAAGCTGTGGAAAAGTGGCTAATGGTCTGCTTGATGACTTGTCAGGCTGGACTTATCTGTCCTCTTCCCTGTAAGTGGAAGGGATAGAAACAAGATACAGATACAGATACAGATGATACAGATACAGATACATGGGCTTCCTTATGTCTTCCTTCTTTATTGACCCACTACACTGTTATACTCTTTGTCTCCTGCAGCAGCATGACAGGACCTGCAAGTCCGACCTCAGTTTTGTTACTGATTATGACCAACGTTAACTAAACCTGTCACACTCAGTGTTTGTCCCACTGTGCTTTTGCCCTGTCATATGTAGTAGTTGTATTTCTCCGGGCAGTTTGTTAGAATAGCTAATCAGAAAAACAGAGGGATCATAACTTACTGCTGGAGGCTTCCTTTTGTTCCCTTGCTACTAACTCAGTACTCTAAACTTTCGGAAGCAGCGGACAATGATTACTTGTAAGGACACATTATATCCTTGGAAAGAGAGGCATTGCTGTCTTTTTATCTAATCCAGCCTATTAGTATGGCATCACCACATTTTCACAACAATTTTGGCTCTATGGCCAGAAATAAATCTGTGCCAAGAACCCCCCAAAAATGTTTGATTTCTTGTTTTGACTATATCAGTCCAGTTTAATTCCGTGTCTTTTGATGTCTGATTGATTTATATCAATATTTTTAACCAGGCCTTTTCCCCAACTAATTGACTTAATTTAGGCAGCCCATTGCAGTTTTTCAATGTGTGGATTTCATCTTCTAAATTTAGCATTTTGATTTTCAATATGAATCTCCAAACTAAGGGAAATAAAACCTGATGTTGAGGATGTTTACACCTTTTCTGTTTCTAGCATACAGAAAATCTCATCTCTTTCCTAACAAAAACCAGGAAGATTTAAAAGATCAAACAGTTTATGACTGTTAAAAGGACTTTTGATAACTATTAATATTCATGTGTCCATACACATTTTTAATTTTAAATTTTCTATTGCTTCTGGCTACAGCTACAGAACATGATGAGTCTACCAGCCAGTCAACTATGGATAACTCCAATTTCTACAGCATCTAAAATTTTTACCTATTTTTAGGCAGATGAATTCTTCTTAATATGCCTACTATACAGAATAAAGCTCATCTGTTGAATTAGATTTTCTCTTGAATATCTGCTATTAGTGATCTAGTGGTCTGTGAAATTTGTTCTAGGAACATTCATTCTTCATCTGAGCCCAGGAATCTATCCCAGCTGGGTCAACTCTGTGTCTGTTCCTTTAAGTAGAAAATATGCAAGTCAGAGTTTTCAGCAGATCTGCTTGCCAAAGAATTCCATTTAATCAACTAGTGTGACTTTCTGTATGTCAAAGGCTGTTGTGTCACATACTTATCTCCCCTATAATCCAAATACTTCAGTTGGTGAAAATAATTCCACATGTTGGGAGACTAAACAGTGGCATGTTGGTTGTCCTGGCTGATCTGTTGCAAACAGCAGCAGAAGTTTACACTTTCCAAATCTAGTGATAGAGATATAATTCTTTGAGCTGAATACTTCATTCATACTTGGTAACAAAGTGGGCTGTACAGCAGCAAAGAAAGCTGATTGACCTGTCTTGTTGACCTATCTAGGTAAACTTCTCTGTTGACCAATATCCTAAGTCCTAAAAAAAGAGCGCTCCTTCTAAATGCATATGTCAGGTCAGTGTTACTGAGAAAAGGAAGGGATTTTTTCCTAATGTAGTTAACGGACTCACTGAATCCCTAAAGCATGGGTTTTGATAAATTAAATACTACATGAATGCCAGAACACCATTACTGTTCTCCAGTTCTTTTTAAAATTGTCTGGTGAGGATTTACCTCAGTGACCCCAACCCCTCATTCAGGTCACTCTCGCCCCTGATTGTTCTCATCACAAGTCCATGCGCAATGCTTTGAGGGGGCAATCCATACTGCAAACCCCTGCTTACACATTCCTGAAAATGGGAGCTGTTGTACTGATGGGCATGGGAGCGCTTCTGTGCCACAGGGGGTGATTGGCATCCTGCAGTCCCCGAGCCACCCTTTAGCTCGCCCATGTCTGACCTTAGAAGAGTATCCTAGTCCTTAGAATAACGCTAGGCTATTCCAGTGAGCTTTTCAGCTAGTTACTGTGGGGATCTTGGATATAAGATGTTCAGCTTTAACTGCAATAATTAATTTTAGCAAATGCTCCTTCACATCTTTTTTGTCAACAGATGGTAAATTTTACTGCATCCTTAACATCATATGGGATGTAACATCTCCTTCTGCTTCATTATAAATACAGAATAGAAATAAATAGTGATAGTTTTGACAAATATGCATCACTACTTGTAACTTTAAAATACATATTTAGCAACAAACATAGTAATGGACTTTGCTTTTTTGGCGTTTTAGCCATTGTCACCTCTGTATTATTCCGGAAAAATGTGACTAGGAAGCTCTAGGCTAGTGTAAAAATCTCAATGTTATGAATATTGTGAATCTGGCTGACAAGGAACATTTTTTTGTAGTTACTTGGAACATGCTTTGGGCTCTATAAATCTTGTTAAACTTCAAAGCTCAACATTGGCTTTTCCAGGTACATTGGATGTCTTTTGATCATATCACTGGGTAACTTGAGTGCTGAGTTTAAACCTACTCACATCCTGCCATTCACACGCTGCTGTGTCCATCTAAAGCTCTCCTGGGACTGCGGTGCTTCAAAATGCAGTCCTGAGGCCCTGAGATTTTTCTCCAGGAGCAAATTAGGGCTGCTGAGTTTACAGCCTTAGCCTTTGTATCATATGAAAGAAGTTGAATTGTTTCTGGATGAGTTTTCCTGGGATTAGTGTATCTCTGTTTCATTGTTTCTGAGATTAAGCCAGCAAGCAAGCAAGTCCTGCATCAATAGCAATAATAATTCACTATCTATGTAAATGTCAGTTGACTGTGTGCTTAAATAAGTAGTTCCATGAGCAGGGGAACTATAGAAGTCTGGTTTGTTATGTGTTTGTATCTTGTAGATTATTGGCATTTTAACCATATTTTACTAAACTGCAGCATGGATCTCACCCTCCTGTGACATCAAGTAGAATTGCATAATAAATATTAAAATGTGAAGTACAGAAGTTTATAATTTTTGGTAATTCTCAGTATGAAGTCAGCCTTTTTCAACAGCTGCAATCTTTATTATGCTTACAAGGATCTATAATCAAAAGCTGAGAAAATGTCCAGAAGATATGACAACAAAACTAATTTTTCTTGTTACCCACATCCTCATAGCAATAGAATTTGGAATGGGAATGATTAAAAGAGTTTGCAGATGGAGGAAAGCAAAGCATAATTAAGCTTAGATTTTGTTTACCTGATTGCCTGGTGTGAGAGGAGAAGACATGCCATTTATTTATAAATCTAAATAACTAGTCGAAATAAAATATGTCTGCAAGAGCAGAGAAGCATTAGAACAAGATCATACAGTTTAATTGTGTGTTACACTTGCCAAAGTCGTGCTATTTCTCTGAGATCTAATTGATAGCTGGAATCAAGCAGGTGAAAACAAGCATGTGTGGAGCCTTCGCCATACCTTCGATTAGGTCATTCAGTTTTTATTAAATATATAAGAAGAAATCTGTGCACAATGTCCACTTTTATTAAAAGAAAAATAATAATTGAAGTTCCATGAGATTATAATTTTTGGCATAGGATAAAAGGTGAAGAAAGAATAAAAAGTCTGTACTGTCCTGCAAATGATGAACAGGCTCTTACCTCGGTATAAGCTCTCAGAAAGATGCCTTAAAAATAGAAACGAGAAATAAAACTATAATGAACATCAGTATATTCTGTTTTTGTAGAAGATCTGTATTAGGGTGTCTGAGTCTCTTTACACTTGTTGTAAATCAGTTTTACAGCCTGTGAAGTGACACTAAACTTTTTTTCTTGCTTTTCTCTGGCTAGGAAGGAACATAGTTCTTGTGAGTTACTATTCTGCACACATTTTTTAACTTAAGTTGTATGTAAAATTAGTGACAAATAATCATTGGATAGATGCAATCTGTGATAAAGCTTTCTCAACTGTACTGAAAATGTATTTTGAAATATGGAACAACTCCCTCCACCCCGCAGATGTAAGAAAGGCGCATTACTCAACTAAAACCATATTTACCTCTTTTCTCAGTACAGATATTTTTCCCTTTAAAATTTCTTCAACACTCATAGAAGTAAATTTTCCCTCCATTAAGGAACAGAAATCATTAGAGCTGAGGTCAAAATCTGCCAAAGTCAATGCTTTTGAGAAGGATGTGGGACAATATGTGGGATGATGTAGGATTTTCAGTACATCAACATGATGAATTTTAACTTTCCCTTGGAAAACAACATGAAATATTTACAAGCCCACGCAAAATTTTAGAGTCTTGAAGTGAATGTCTTAATAATGGTCCCTTACAATTTTTAATATAATATTTAAAAAAAATAAGCATAACCCATATTCAGGCACCTGAAAAAATAAAACCCCTCTGTTACTAATCAGTGCCTCCAAGAAAATCATCTCATTGCTGCGTGGATTATTTTACATCCTTTATTCTGATGCTGAATTTTAGTCATCCATGCTGTGGTATCATAACAGAACTTTCAGTAATAGACACTTTTGAGAATGTCTACTAAGTTCAGCACATAACCTCTTTTCCTCTGCTTTCCACTTGAATTACTGCTTAAAGTCACATAAGCCACTGTTGTACCTCTAGCAAAGTATAGAGAACTCCACGTAAGCACTAACAAATACAGGCACAAAAGGGAATGTATTAAAGACCATTTAATAAAAATAGAATACATCTGACTATAAAGTGTGTCGGGGAAAAACTATAATTACTTGTTAAAGCAAATGTAAGAGAATGTGTGGAGCAAGAAACTCTAAGCACTGCTAGAGGTCTTAAAATCAAATGCAGTAGCATGAATTCACCATGGAACAACAATATTTTGAACATTATTATAGTGGATGAATCTGACTGAACTGGAAGTTTAATAATTTGGCTTCTTTAAGGAAAGAATTATTCAGAAGTAAGGATTTGGATTAAATCTAGAGCATTGTCAGAAAATCTTCAAAGTTATGATTCTGTATCGGGTAAGAGACTTATTTTCTTAGAAGCTCACCCTTTATCAGTGATGCAATGAAGATAACAGAAACAGAGAAACAGTCTGTGAAATCCAAGAAAAGCAAAGGAGAGAGAAAAATGAGCTTCAGTCTAGAGCATAGAAAATTGTTACTAAAACAGAAATTGCAGAAAAGCCATGTCTGCCGGTAAAAAGGCTAATAGAAATTTAGGTTTTTTTAAAATTACATTGGGAACAAAGGAGATTCTACTAATGGGATGGGCCATTATGAAATTGGAGATAGCTAAAATGAAGATAATGTCTCAGGAAATGTTCAACAACTATTCCTATCCCCAATCTGGAAAGGCTGATGTACAGGAGTCGTGTAAGAATAAAGAACTTTCTAGCCTGCTCATAGGAAAAGAGCTGGTACCACTGCTGATGTCAATAACTGGAGTATAGAGGTCAAAAAGAGCTGGCTAAGATATCTGGTCTGCTAGTGTTAAACTTATTAAACATTTGACTACCAGGAAACTTCCACAGAGTTGAAAACCAACCCCATTTGTATCAGTAATTCAAAAGGGTAAAAGATGTTCCAGTTATCCTGAAAACAAAACCAAATGAAGTAATATGAAAAGTGCTATCTGATAAAACCATTGAAAAATAAGGATATAATTTATCATCATTAATGTGACTTAAAGGAAATAATTTCAAACAGGCCTGACAAATATCAGGTCCTTGACAGTGGTGAATCATCATCACATGGTGGGTTTCCTAGGGACGTACTGATCAGATTCGTATTAGGCTCAATGTTTTTTCAGCATTTCATCAATGATGTGAGGAAGCAAATATGAAATCAGAGATGACAAATTGTGCAGATGGAAATGTAAATAATCCTGAAAGTTTGATAGTCATTTAGAGAAATCTGGATTGCTTGATTAGCTAGAACTATTCAAGGGATGCTCCTATTCAGGTGTACTGTATAGAATAATGTTCATCAGTGAACTGGGACTTTAGGCAGGACTTTAGGAGACTTAAGCCTGTAAATGGTGAATATAGGTGATAGTTTCAGTCTTGTTTCTTTTTCTGTGTGAGTTTTGACCCTAACAGAGCCTACATTTACATGTTTTTAAGTTTAGCCCAACAATTTTTGTTGTTTTCATAGATGTTCAGATCTTCTGGCCATGATTTTCTTTCACTTTCATGCATGCAAATACTTCTTGGAAGGATCTTAGTAACATCTGCATGATGAAATGTACATGCATCCACACACACATGTGCATGTCTCTCGAAATTTCAGCGTGTTGACTATGGAATGTAATGGGAACAGCAGTGCAAGAGTCACCTAAAAGGTGAATTACACGTACATAGGTGTACATGGTATTTTTCAAAGGGGGGGCTACGAGCTTATATACAATGTATTTCTTACATTAGGAAAAAATAACCTTACTCTTCTCTCAAAAATTCTCTCTTAATTACCAGAAAATATCCCAGATTTGCATATTTTATATTCAGCATAAACAAAGCATTATTTTTCTTTGATTCCCAAAGTGATGAACCTCTTCCAATATTCATCCTTTCTCTTGGAATAAGGTGAAAGTTTGGTCTCTATTATCTATATTCTATAATGTGATGAGAAAAATATCCACCTAGAAAGTCATCTCAAACTCTTCCTCAGTTGTTTTGGCTTCCTTTTCCTTCAGTAGACATACTTGTTCATTTCAATATATACTAATAGATATTTTCCCTTGCACTACTGCTGCAAATTCCATCTTTTTCAGTTTATTTTCTCTCAGATTAACTTCACATTTTTTTGTTAACCTGGACTGTATTTTTATAACCCTAAGTCACATCAATATAAATTTTAAACTGCGAGGCTTTTTTTTTGAAAAGGACATAACTGCTTTTGGCACCACACTGCCGAGACAGTGATCGAGAACCAACACATTGTTTTGGAACAAGGGTCTTTGTATTTGCTGTTGCAGTTCTGTGCCTTGTGCCTATGGAGCGATCTTTGAGCTAAGGGGTTTTTTCCTCTTTGCCTTTACTGCCTTACATATTCTTTCAAGTATTGGATCATGATTTGGTTTGTATTGTTTTGACGAAGTGGCTCTAGTGCAGCTCTTGAAGACTCATTTGAAGTGTCTACTTGACTACTTCCATGTTTATTGCTTGCAGGAATTTGTGTTTTCCATAACATAAGGATATCATCTACCTTTCATAAACCTAGTTTTGGTTTAGGTCACTTTGCTTGGCAAGTTCTAATTGCTATTTTAGAATAACTCTCATTCCACAGATTTTACTTCTGAGATCACAATTACGATTTTTTTTTTTACTTTAGCAGAAGCTCAATCTCCCACAATTGCAGTATTAGATTTTCTGGTTTAGATCAGTAAAAAAAAAATAATTACCTTATTCTTTGAACTATTACATAAAACATACAAATTGTATTTTATTTTTAATTTGATATTGCAGAACTTCTCACATTTCAAAATCACAACTTCATAGCTATCCTCCTCTGCCTTAATTAACTGAAATCTGTTAAAAACAAGTACGTTAGAAAAATTGCTCATCAAATTACAGCTGCTCCCGATTATTCCTGTTAGCTGGTCATTATCTAATATTTTGAAAAGTTTTTGGAAAAACACTATGTTAGTTTAAGACATGTCCAGAAAGTAATTGAGGTTATTTCCTTAGAATTCCGTAGCAGAAAATGTGAACTGCAAGAAGCGTGACCTTTATATTTATAAATATCATATATGTGCAAGTACAGGCAAATTAAAAAAAACCAGAAGTGGACAGTTCAAATACTGAAAGATGCAAGACTCAATTTTTCCAAATGTTGAATGTTAGGAGCAAATTAATATGAGACCCATGCTCATAAAGACAAACTTTATCAGGTTACAGCAAACAATGTTTGCATAGGTTTATAATAAACACAGAATCTCAGTTTTAATTGAAAAGCAATCTGCGTTTTTTAAAGCTTGGAGGCTTTTTTCAACTGTATCAGTAGATGTAATAGAAGATACATCCTTGCTTCATTTCAGTTGGCTGCATCCTCCATACTGGCTATTTATATCATTTCCATGTTAGAAGATACCGTGGCAGAAGCTGGCACTGAGGCATTGTGCAAATGGGTGTTATAGGCTGGGGCAGGGTAGGGCAGAGTAGTGTGGAGCTCCCGGTGGTTTCCCTTCTTGCTGCAAGGCATTCTCAGCTGCAGGAAGGATGGTTAGTGAGGGCATGGATCTCGGAAGGATTCCCCACATGGGCCTAAAGCCTTGATAATTTCCAGTGAGGGAGGACAACCAGGAAATAGTAGCGTAGATACAGTAGGGTAGCTTTTAGCTTCTGTGATGTTTTTAGATGACTGAAAAGTAAGACACTGCTCTGCTTCAGATTATATATACAATCACTATTATTAATTGTTCAGAGTCTCTGGAGATTCAGTGCAGACAAACTTGTGTGTTTCACCTTGAAATATTGCCAGATTCAGCTCTGAGTTCACAGTAATTGTGATGTTGCCTAAGGCTCATATGGGAATGTGAACTGTATGTCAGGCTATCTAATTAGTGGTCTTATCACTTCAGTAAGTCTTTATGTGGGTGGTGTTCCACACACTACGAGGTGGAAGTAAAAAATTGAACGAATCCATGAATATCTGTGAAAAGACTGACCTGATCCTGCACTGAAGCTGTGGAGAAAATTCAAAGATTTTATGTCGAGGACATTCTACAAAACAATAGCTGCAGAACTCAGGGAATGAAGGATATTACCTAATGTTTCTTTATGATCCTGGGATGGAAAACTTAGAAAGTATTCATTTACTCTCTGCCATTTATGAAAAATATTTTCTGACAATTTCAGATGCATAAGACAAAGACAAAAAATTTTCAGCTCCAAACACTAAGTCTTGGTTTGTGATACAACTGCAAGCATATGCCTGTAACCCCTCACCACATGGACCTCAGACAATTAGGAAAATCATTGCTCAAAGAGTTATTCAGAGCTGTTCATGTCTGGTGTCTAAACTAATCTGAATTAATTGTCTAAAGTCAGAGAAAGTGGAACAAAACAATTTCTGATATATATTTTTGTTAAGAGGAGTTTAAAATCTACTGAACATTGGTTAACTTATAATGTTTATCAGTGGAAAAAAAATCTAAAAATAGTTATGTCAAGGTGGGCAGATGAGAGAACAGCACACAACTGCCTCTTGATGAATGGTAAAGGTGAAGATTTCTTTGAATCTGTAATATAGTACTTAATGACTTTTATCAAAAATTGTGTTTGTGGTAAAAATGAGTAGGCAAAGGTGTGAAGTGATATGTAATTTCTGTAAAAGACAAGTAGGAGGAGTAAGAGAAAAAAAATTATATGGAGCTTAACAGAGAAGGTGAGAGAATGTAATTAAAGACAGTGGTGTTTTCTGAGGTTAGTAAGTTTGTTCAAAGCTTTTATAATAGTTAAAAGAAAATTCCCAGGAAGTAATTTTCCACCTGAAACAGGACAGTTTTAATTTGTTGCTATGTATTCATGTCTGCAGAAATAATGGCCTTTGTGAACACTTGACTAAGAATGTGACTGTTTCAGGATTCTTTGGAAATCAGCTTTGTATGAAGGACTTTCAAGGTGTTGATTTTTGAAGGATTTGGCTTAAAATTTAAAAAAAAAAAAAGTATTATATTAGATATTTTTACAGTTGCATTTTAAGGAACATTTAATACCAAACTATTGGGTGTCTATATTGTGAGACATACTTTCTCCATCAAAAATAATTTGCAAATGGAGATTTCTGGAACTATACAGTTATTGCTGTCATTTTCCTGAGAGACGGTAGATTGCTCTATTCTCAAGGATTACACAAATTTATGTGGAGGACTTCCTCCTTTAAAAGTATTATAATTTTTCTGACATATACTTACACTTATTTTTACGTTAGATACTTTATGTTACAATTGAGCCAAACATGAAACTTGCAGTTACAAATTCCACATATTTCTGTCGAAAGTAGTTCTCTTCAGGATGGCAGGAATTATTTGCCAAGATATTTCATAGGTAAGAAGCAATTTCCATCTCTAAGGAATCTAATAATACTGTTTAGTCTAGAAACTTAACATGGTGATACAAATCTTTGGGAACACACCAACCCAAATATCCTGCATGACATTGATAGCATTTGCTCCAGCCATGCATATACACCTTTTACTAGTTTCTGATCAGCTCTCTAACATATTTCCTACACTTTCAAACTAACCGCAAAGCGTGAAGTTCACACAAATTTGGGTTAAAGGGTCAAAAAAGTTGAAACCTCTCTGGCAGGGTGTTCTCTCTTGGATGCAGCAGAAGCTTTCTTTGCATAGAGGTAGCATATATTTTTTTCATTTGATGGATGGAGGAGATTGTGTGCCCTGGAAGAAGTGCTGCATCACCAAAGGCTTCCCTGGAATGTCAGCATGTTTTTCCTTATACTTGCATATTCTATACAAAAACCTTACCATGTTATACTGTACTGGACTACATACTATCAGTTCCCATCTGTATTTAGAGAAGATATTACAAAATGAAAAATAATCAGAAATGAATCATTAAATTACATTTTGACCAGTAGTTTTCTATTTTGCCAAGAATTAGATGAAACAGCTAAATATATAGCAGGTAAATATGCTTCACACGTTTATACACGTTATATATGTATATATAATGTATATACATGCACAGCATATTTATGTGTGTGTATATATATATATACGTGTTACATTTATATACATGCTCTTTTAAATGGATTTTTTTTTCATTCCAGAAGACTGAAAATCAGAAAAAAACAGAGGACATAATTTAATAGAGTTCACAATATAAGAAATCCAGTAGGTCGTGAATTCCAAGGCTGAGATTTAATTTTTTAAGTAAATAATTTTTCTTTCTCTCCTTAAATACACCAGATTAGTGATTGGTTTGCCGTGATCAACAGAAGATTTATAGATCAGTACTTAAATGAGTGCTACAAGCTTTTATCATGCAACAAGCATATTCTCACTAGATTATGTAGCTCTCACTAAAGTAAATTAACCATAGTTTATATTCATATGCGAGGTAAAGCTGTCTTTGAAGTCTGTAATTATTGATATGTTTGAGGTTAAGGAGTTATTTATATAAATTGCTGGATAAGGGCTAGCCTGTTCAACATTTTGGAGACTCAAATTCGAATGTACTGAATCAACTGCTGCTGATTCAATTTCCATGGCTGTGAAATCTGTCCCTGGGGACTGTGGGAAAAAGAAAAAAAAAGAAGCTGCAGCTCTGATAGTAGTAATGAAGACCTCCTTCACTGATTAATGCTTTAGCCCTAAAACTGATAACTGTATGAGGAGCCACCTCTTCCACAAAAGTGAGAGATGTAAGAAGGTACAGAACGAAAGAGAAAGTGCACAGGAATACAGATCTGGAAATAGTCTCCTGCATCATCAGATCTAATTATTTGTAATTCTCAGCAATCATACCAAGTTTGAAGGTTCCACAGTATCATCTGTGCCACACACTACTTATACATCTCATAGGGCATGAAATATTTCTGCATTCCATTAAAATCATAAGTTCTGTAATAAAAATCTTAGCTAAAATTTTCCACAGGAAGAGATCAAGAGACACTGTGGGCATTGTCAGTGCACTACCAGGATGTTTATTAAATAACCTTTCCAGATCATCCCAGAAAAAAACACTCCATGTGAACAAATATCTCAGTGACTCTTGACTCTCTGATACAAGAAAACTCTTTCTCAGTCCCACTTCTAGTGATCTTTCTAAGATTAATAATTACTGTGAATGGTGTGTTAATTCTTTCTGGATTAACTTCACAAAGTGGATTCAAGGCAGCTTGTAGCTTCACATATGCATTGATGGATGTATTTTTATCTCTGTGAGCCAGTTGTTTTGCATCATGTGATACTTATCCTTACTTAGCATCTTCATTAGCATGTTCACAAGATAGATACATTAATCATCAGAAGGCTGGGGTCCACTGAGTACTCACACAGGTGGTGTATGTAGTAGTCAATTGTACTTCTAAGCCTTGCGATATTGCATTTACTTCAGCAAGATTCATCCTTTCAGAAAGAACTAACAGATCAATTGTTTCCAGAGCTGTGAAGAAGCAAGGTCAAGCCTTCTGCTCAGCATCTGTGTTAAAAAAAAATGTTATCATAGCCTCTGTTGACTGAAGAATACTCGAAGCATAAAAATAGTATTCTTTATAATTGCTTTTGTAAAGTAGTCTTAAACAAAGAAACTGGAGAGCTTTACATGGTGAAGGCAGAACAATGAGAGTCAGGGAAAGCCGAACTGTTCTGAACACTGCAGTACAATGGAGCTTCCTAGAGTGTTTTGGTAGTCCTTCACCAGGCCAAGGAGACAGAGCTACAAGGTTTTTCTCTAAAGCACGGATTTTCATTTAGAGTAGAAACGATTCTTTTTCGTGCAATTTTTGGAGTGAAATGTGTTTTATTCAAGAAAGGAATGCAATATGAAAATCGCAAAGAGTCTTCAGAACCAAAAATGAGGAAAATAGTCAGCTCAAGGCAATTGAAATGCTTTATTTAATATCTTCAAATATCTCTTCTCTATTTGACTGTGGGTTTTTAAAAAATATTTTGTTTTGTTATTAGCTAAACTTATTTTTAGTTCAGGAAAAGTAACTTTAAAATCTCAAAGCACCATGATGAAATGTTTCAATATTTTCTGAACTCTTTGCATGTCATTTTACAGGTTTTCAAAGGTCAGTTCTTTCCTGATTCAAATGAATATGTATTTTCTGATGAAATATGTATAACTGGAAGATTACAATTACTACTTTTAAAGATTCTTTTTACAACAAGGAGGAAACAACAACTATTTGATACATATATTGCATGTATTCTAGTATCTGTAAATAATGCAGAATGTTTTCATTATCAGTTGAATTTTGGGACCTTCTTATGAATATGTTTTGTTTCTTGGAAAGCTTCATTTTGTGATCATGTTTCTAGTAGGATTTAGTATGGGTTGTCTGTGTTTTCTGCAGACCACAAATGCAACCACTGGCTATGCATGTAGTGTCTATAGTGTTTCTGATATAGAATAAAAGAAGAATATGAGAAAAAATCCTTAAAACTGCTTAGGGAGTGGTCTGTTATTAAAGTTTTTTGTAGCCACTGTTGCTGATACTTGCTGTGTTCTTTAATTCTTGGGAAGGAGCCACATTTTAGTAGCAGAAAGACGGAGGGTAAATTATTCCATCATTTAAGTGTTTTAGGCATTACAGCAGCTAAACGGATCCCACTGCTGCTCTGGCATCCTGAAGCAGTTCTGCTGTGACTCACAGAGTTGCTAACGAGGTTATCTGAGTGCTTTGCTCATGAGTGGCTGTCCCTGCGAGTCACTGCCTCTTCCTGCCCTGCAGGACCCCAGCCCCGCGGCTTCCAGGGTGAGGTCCAGCTGAGACAGGGCAGCTGGGGACAACACTAATGTGAGGCTGTACTGGCAGCACAGTGCCTTCAGGTTTACCTTCCTGTATCTGAGAATGGATTTGGCTCAGATTCCCCAGGATAATATATTAGGGTGACAGACGAAGGCAGAGCAAAGGTGAAAGGCCAGCAGGACTTGCAGAGCACTAAGGACTTGGACCTGGGTGCCTCACTGCACATTCAGTGATGTGGGTGGGAATACGTGATCAGAAGAGAGGGAAGAACAGGCGAACTTGGTGAAATACAACAGGAACACTAAGGTGGCTCTATTTTTTTGATTCTCAATTAATACAGAGAATTAATGTAGCAAAGTGAAGGAATTTATTTTAAGTAAAAACAACACAAGTTAACATCTCAGAGAGTTGTAGTGGTATCTTACTATACCAAAGTTCTTAATAAAATATGAGAAAATGCTTCAGTTTTGAAACTCAATGAATCCTTCTGAAGAAAGTCCTATTTGAGTAAAAGTAATACAGCTTGAAAGAGTGCAAATATTATCATCTTGAAATACAATGTTTAATGCTCAAGTTAGCTAACAGATCTTGGTGGGATTTTTCAGGCAGTGTAGCAAAGGGAAAGTTCTGGTGATAATCATATCATAACCTCAAACGGAAGCTGTATTCCCAATGAGTTGAAGTATAGCTAGCTGACATGGTGCTGAGCATGGCTTGTCCTTTGCTATATCAGCTGCAGAATCAGCATTATATTTGCAACTGTTAAAAATGGAATAGGATGAAAATGTCCTGTGTAAGCAGGACTCTTGAGCTATGGTGTAAATAAAGAACTTTCATTACTACTTTACTGTACTCTCACACATAATGGAAAAAACTGTTACAATATCCACATTTAGCTCACATTTCTGAAATAATTTTGAAAAATCATGAGGGAGATGATAACAATTCTGCTTTTGGCTTTGCTCTTGAATGAAAGAAGAGATCATAAAATGACCAAAAATCATAACCCCTTGGTCAATTTGTTAAGCAATATTCTGTCAGATTTTCCTGTCCTGCCCATAAAGACTCAAAGAACAAACACATTCATAGGGCTGAGTCTTTCATATTCACACTTTACTAACTTCTACATTAAAAAAGCAGCTTCCTCCTTCTTTGTGAATATTTAATAACAAACACTATACAGCAGTTAGATTTTAGATTGTGAAGAGATAAATTGTGTATGGAAAATATTTTAGAGGTCATTTACTGAAAGAGTATTAAGGAACTAACTATGAACTCAAATGAATTTATGTTTTTTTTCCTCTAAATGCTAATGAAGGGGTTTGGGAAATAGCTATGTAATTTTTGAAGTATGATAAAGTATTTTAAGTTGGTTCCAGTACACTGAGCAATAGAAGTTCATTAATAGCAGTGAGATCTCCTCCAAATAAAATTGAACAGCACTCATTTTAATCTCTGATAAAATATCATAAAATCCATAAAAATGAATATGCAGATTTGGTTTTTAAAAGTACTTGGTAAGTTTTAGTGACCCAATTTCAAAAGACATCAGAAAACCCTATCAGGAAGTACTTGCTTTGCAAAATCAGAATCAACATTTCAGCCCACTAAAATCTGTTCAAGACCATAGGAAGCACAGCATTAACACCGTAAGCAGAAAGCTGGCTCAGGAATTTTTCCCTCTTCTTTTTCTCACACTCTTTAAGCTCCAGGTATCTACTTTTCCTCCTCTCATCCTCCTCCCGAAGGGGAGAACCCTAGCTGCTCATTCCTTCTTTTATGTGAAGACCCTCATACTGCTCCATCATCTCTCAGCAGCCTTTTTGTCTTTTTGTTTTCTGCTCCCAGTCTCAAAATAGGGCTGGTCTAACTCTTCTAGTGCTGCTCTCAATACTGAGATAACTCTACATATGACTTTTTTTACCTCTCAGCTCAAGATTTCGCCTTATTTTTTTTTGGTCCGTCTTTGATCTTCCAGTTCTGTATTTGTGGTCTTTGTTTAGGGCCCTTTGAATAAATGCAAATAACTAGTTATGGCTGCTCATGCTTCAAAAGCAGAACAGCAGCACAAAAGCAGCACATTTGCCTGTATACATAATTACTGACACCTCCCTATCAGTCATGCTTTAGCATACAGATGTGGTATCCTAACTTGTATGAGTTTCTGCTCCTCAAGCAGCTTTTCAGGCTCCCTCTATGAAGTTCTTTCTTTTAGGGAGCTGTTAGGGTGTTTTATGTGTGTTTGGATTAGCTATGGCTCCATGGATGTCCCAACCTGACAGACACTTTTCCACGTTCCCTTATAGCAGGGAAGAAGCATCTATCAGAGGTCATATGTGGTAGGCCAGGGAGCTCCTGGGCCAGGGAGCAGAGCAGGGATTACCCATGTACCCATCTGATGTTAAAGCAATTGCTCCCTGCCTGGAGTTCAGTGCAAGAGTTTCCAGCCCTCTGCCTGCATAGGTGCAATTGGTTGTAAGAACTGGGTCAGACAACGGCTTTAAGGCTCTGCAAGTCTGTGCTTTGCTATTCTGGTTTAAAGCTTAGCAATAAATAATTCAATTTATTGATTAATTAAGTTAATTAACGAATTTACTTAATTCATCTTACTATACATTTCGTAAGTATTGCTGGTTTGAAGTGACTTATTTCTTAACCCTATCATAAACGATAGCCTTCATAAGGACTGCCTCAAAATTTCAGTTTAAGTCTCCATTTTGCATACATATTTTCAGAATTAGAAGGTAGGAATAATTTTAAGTACATTTGAAAAAATATAATTGTACAGAACTAATTTTAAAATAATTTTGTAGGGTACTTTTGAATTTAATTTTGTCTTCCTTTTAAAACATTTGTTTTGAAAGAAAATCATAGCATTCTCTTTAGGTTTTTTTTTCTTTTTTGTATGTGGGTGATTGACAGATAGAACATTAGAAGTATCTTAGCAGTTTTATTGACTGGGATCCCTGTCAGCGTATGCTCCTAAATTGAGTGTTTCGCTTCAGAACATTAATAATTTGTGCTTTCAAGAATTAGACATGATATTCAGACTTCATTTCATTCTTTTCTTACTGGTTTCCTTTGAACAGGAGGAACTGTTGTAATGGTCCAAGCTCAGAGTGATAGAGACCAGAGCACATTTTTTCCCGCTTTGGATTACTTTTTGACAGTCTTTCTATTTTTTTCAGATTGTTCAATATATCATTTTCCTCCTATGAGAGAAAGCAGTTATTAAGTTTTACTTGCCAATGGTGCAGAAAATGACACAAATGTTTTGCTTACTGAGCATTCTTAAAGTTCTTCCCAAGCGTTAGGCATCCATAAAAACAGGGTATTACTTTTGATTAACACCAAGAGTTAATTTTTTTTTTTGTCGATTAAAATGCATCTATTTCAGGTACAAATAACTTAGAACAGTGTCATTAGAGAAGTATATGAGAGATACTATTGGTCAGAGAGTCACATGCATCAAGTATTCTGGTGACAATAGGAGCCTAAGCTTGTTGCAGAGTCTTGTTGGCAAGCTCATTTTTCAAAAGTCATTATTACAAATTGCTTCAACTAGTCAGATCATACAAAATCTACTTGTACTGTAATATTCCAGATGCTTGATTACTGCTCTTCAGTGTAGTGAGTTGCCAATTTCTTCCTCCTGAGAATGTGTGACAGATTGCGGTACAATCTGTTGATGGTCTTGATTGCAGCTAAAGTACGTCATTGTCACCCATGCTAAAAAGCTGGGACATTTACTGTAAATATATAATTTTGGGAGATGTATGCTAGTGTTTTGTGTTCCAGCAATTGCAAATGGTACATGACAATATACTTGATCTGGTGAGGAGAAGAATCAGAGGCGGAGGAAAACAAAGCAGATAATTAGAGCAGCAAAATGTAGTGGGTACGCTAATCCTATGAACAATATAGGTTGAATTGTCTTTGGTGTGCATGCTGGTGTTTGGATGTTTGGGGAAAAGGAGAGAAAAAGAAAGAGGAAACCGTACTTGTGTCAGTCCTACTCTCCATTTTCTGCTCTGAAAAGTTTGGGCACAACAGCCATCCCAGCACAAGGCTATAAATGGTAAATGTTTCAGCCAAGTCGATGACTGGAAATAAATCAGGAAATATGGATTGTTTATTCCCTCTTTTCCCCTGTGGAGAAAGATGAGGGATAGAAAGGCTTTTTTCTTTTTTTTATTCTGCCAACATCATAATTTCTTTCTGCATCTTGCTCTCTCAACTTCCTTTCCCAGCATAGCCTTTCTTCTTTGAAGTTCATTAAGGTTGCAGCTCAAGGAAGCATTTAAACGTTAGGCGCATTCCCACTCAGCAGGTGACTTAGGTACCTAAAACACAGATTACTTGGTCTGGTTCTCTCACCCTCTCACAACTACATATGTTGTTTTTTCTTCTCCAAGCACTCAGGTCATGAGGCTGGAGACCTGGACCTGTCCCAGCTTTGGGCACTGCCACTACATCACACCCTGATAGCTCTTCTATTTTAGCATAGGTTTCACATCAAAAGGGACTGGTTCTGAAAGCGGCGGTCCCCGTCTCCTGCCTGTCTTTGGCCCCTCCCCTTTGCCTGGAAATTGCAATTATGCAGCTGCAGGGTCAGTTGTCTTCAGCTCGTACATCAGAACACTGCCCTGCAAAATCATACCTTATTTTTATTGGCTCTATCACATGTGGCCGCACAGCCAAGAGCCAAGAAAATTTTTAGGAGCATACCCCTGCAGACAGACAGCTGTTTTGGGAGCGGGACTGATCGCTCCGGGATTGCTAGTTCAGACAGGCTCCATAGAGCTGCAAAACAAAGCTGTGCCCTCAGATCTCCCAAGGGAGATAGTGGTACTTCCTTCCTGCGCATAGTCCTTCTGTGTTCATGGATACAACATGACCCAAAGTCATGAGATGCTGATATTTGGTTTTACTGTGTTACAACAGCTAAGAGAGAGAACTTTTATCTTCCATATTTTAAATACATAAGTATGGGTCTCTGTAGACCACTTGAGGATGAATACTGAGGTAAGAGAGGAAGGACTAAAGTGATTTTAAACCTTTTAAACCTTTTTTGCCTTTAAACATAATTTCCCCTTGCCTGTTTTATCTGACTGTTTTCCAGTGTTCCAGGTTTTTTGGTTGGTTGGTTGGTTGTTTTTTTTTTAAATTAAGGAGAGTGACAATCGATATGAGTTGTANCCATATTTATTTTGAAATATCTGTATTAACAGAATGAAGAGAAAAGCTGAGGCGGTAGTTTTATTGCTAGTCTTCTACTAGGTGCCTTGGAGAGATACAATAATCTGACAAAACTGTGTCTCTTGGAATTTAGATGTAAGATCAGGCTCTGACATAAAGAAGGGCACAAGACTGCTTTACTAAAACAGTAAATAATGTGTGCATGTTTGTAAATGTAAATTGTTTATGGAATTCACTGGAAACAGCATGTATTTATTTCAGGGTATAATTTGGTCTGAGGAAGGAAATAATGATGTTAATTCACGGTTCCATTAATTACACTGGAAGTGCTATTTTTTAAACATGTCACTTTGAAGACAGCCTTTGTTCTTAATTGCGCTTGATTCCAGTAGAGAAGCTCTGTAATTGCTGTGGTTTATGAGGTAGCTGTGATATACACTGGAACAAAAGACTGACTTAGGAAGTGTGGATATATCTGGAATTACTGAGTTCTCTCTCCAGCTTTGAAAGGAACAATGAGGAACAATAAAGTCCTGCTTCCCTGGCAGTTGGTGAAGCCATTCATTGGGAACAAGATCAACCTTTAGGTAAGCATGTTACTTAGATCATGTTCTCCTATCTTTTCTTGTGCTGAATGATACAACCTGGTGGGAAGCCAAGCATTTCTATGTTGTGAAACAAGTAAAACCAGTAATTGAAAGGTGGCAAAATTGGTAGGTTACTGTACTGGCAAATATTATTTACAAGATATTTTCAGTCTTAGGAGGACTAGGAGTGCTTTTAGTTTTAGGGGGATGAATATAGTTTCCTGGCTATTATTCTAGAATAGTACATAGTTAAATTGGTGATTTAAAATATTGCATAAATTTCAGTAAATAGCTGTTTATTTACTACCAGCAGATATTCAAATAAGTCAATAAATTTACCAGCTTCTAGGCTTTCTCCTTTTTGAACAGGACCTGAACATGAACAATTCCTATGTGTGGACTGGTACCACAGATATCAGTACCAAGCAAAAGTATTTGCTTCAGATGAAAATTGGAAAAAGTACAGAGATATTATTTACTTTTTCTGGTACCAAATGGTGCTGAAAGAAGTTCAAAGAGGTCATTATAGGAGAACGTGGAGATCAAGAAACAGATTTATGTCTAAAGATAAGTAGTATTCAGTAACAGACTCTTGCTTTAAGGTGACATATTGATGATAGTTAATATTCCATGGTGCCCAATACTCATGCGTACAAGTAGGCCTGTTGCTGTCAAAAGTTTTAGGTTAATGACCTTTGTCTATTTGTTGTTTTTGTAACAGCAATTTGCTTTGAATTCCTCACAAGATGAGCTTGTGATAGTGTTATTAAAACTGAACGTAATGAAAAGAGAAAGCTGAGGGACAGTCAAACCATTTTCTGCAGCGTATCCATAAGAGGTTATCTCTAATATTCCAAGAAAATAGTGTAATAACTTTCCCTTGGATTCTTTTCAAAGCTTGGTCTGTTCTGACACCATGCTTAGATCCATCTGGCTTCTATGTATGCATTTCTGCTCAGACTGTGGGGAGTTTGGAGGCCCTGGCTGCTTTTTGTGGGGAGCAGCCCCTCCTTTGGCTGCACCTGCTCGTAGGGTTTTCCTGTAAGAGAGCCCATTTAACTCATTAATAGATTTCTTTATATAAGATAATCTCAGCATGCAAAAATTTTAAGGTGATCTGAACTGCCATGGGAAAATTTGAAGAAATTCTCCTAGCTCAATGCTGTTGAGCCAGGCTGACCCATTTCCTGGTTCCTCTTCTTGTAGGTTGCTGGCCTGGAATGGAGTGCTCTCTGTAGCAATGTGGAATTGAGCCATGGAGATGGCCACTTAGAAGTGGGATGAACCCCATGAATTACAGTGGCAAAACTCCCGCAATGATGATAAAATGTAATGCTGAATAAAGGGTGTCTGCAGTTACCCTTTACGTGGTCATGTAATATCACTTAAAAAATTGGAAAGATTGCTTCTCTTGTGTGAAACATTCATTTAAAACCTCTGCATAGAAACATTTTGGCTGTTATGGTTTTTCATTATTTTCAAGTAAGGAAAAAAAATAATAATGACAGATTTTGTATATGTGCATATTCATGTGTGTTTATGTTACAGAAATTCAAGAATTTTCTGTAACATAAACCATCTTTTACTGTGTGTTAAGGTATGTCATATTCTCTTATACCAATACCATTCTTTTGTCCTCCAACAAACAGATGTTTCCCTTTAAAGGTTAAGAAATGAGAACCATGGTAGTAGGTCATTGAGTAGTATACACCTGCTCTCACATGTTTAAATTACATTTCCTCTTTACGCTGTGGCTCAGCAGTATCAGGAGACTATTTTTCCCCGGGCTAATACAATCTTTCCACCCAAAAAGCTCTTGATCTGTTTCTTTTCTACACTCCAGTTGCTGGC
Organism: Cnemophilus loriae; assembly: GCA_013397755.1. Classification (NCBI taxonomy): domain Eukaryota; kingdom Metazoa; phylum Chordata; class Aves; order Passeriformes; family Corvidae; genus Cnemophilus; species Cnemophilus loriae. The sequence goes on from VZTF01006691.1 coordinate 1,202,912, forward strand.
ACCAGTGTTTCATGTGTTTGGTGCTAAAATGCACAGAGAGCAAATGTATATAGTTTCGGTGTTGAGGTATCCTTCCTCTAGAATCTTTAGCTTGGTTTATTTTCATTAAGTGAAGCTTTTCTTGTCAGCGATATACATGCCTTCATGTCCTTCACCTGTGAGAGTGAGAGTGAGAGATGAAGAAAGGGAAAGAGTCTATGCAGATTCAAAAGCAAAAATGTTAGAAACTCTGCTGCCTTTCAAAGAAAGATGAGATTTACTTAGTGCGTGTGAGCACATACAGAATTGGAACATCTTTATTATTGCACATTGTTACACAGATGCATACACAAACATTCACTCATTTCACTTGCAACATGACAGCTTTTAATAAGGGTGTTATTTAAAATAAATAAGAAAAGACCTGGTGCTGTTTGATTCTAAAACCATTTTTCTTCTGTTAGCACAAATGAAAGTCCATGCTGCAAATTAGCTAACAGAATTAGTTCAATTTCTTTTTTATTCTTGAGCTTTTATGAGGTTTTTATGGATATTAATTTAAAAATGCGCAGCTGCATAATATATTGATTGTTTTTTTCAGAAAAGCAATGGCTTGTCTGCTCTTATTAACCTGAACTGGTATGATTTGGGCCCCAACATTTCTGAAAATTAGAGTCACATCAATTATTACACTTTAACTTGTAGCATGACACTTTTAAATCTGGATTAACTCTTAGATCTCACACACGCAAACTCAGAGATTGTTTTATGACTATTAAAAATAAAAATATTGTCAAAATGTGTATTCTATAACAACCAGATTTTGTCATATTTAAATTACTTTTCCCAGTAAAACTCTACAAATCTCTCCACATCAGAGATCATTAAAAAAAGTTAAAAAATATGGAGGTGATGATCTGCCACCACACCTTAGCTATGCACATACACAAACTATTCAATTAACAGATCACCAATAGAATAGAGAACTGTAAGCATAATGTTGAAAAATTTCAGTTACTTGCCACAAGAAATGTACTGTATCAGCCAGAACAAAAAGAATGCAAGAAGTTACCAAAAGTAATGTTCATAATTTACCGATCATGTGCTAAAAAAATTAAATAATGTTGTATCAAATTATAAGCTTTTATATGAATAATTTAATGAAAGAAAGCTGAAGCTTATAAGAACACAATTTTATTACACTAATAGGTCTGAGTTGTCATACATCTCTTTTTATTTCAGATTATTGTTAATGATAAATATAAATACTTTCAAGTACCTCCACATGTACTATTTAATTATCAATAATTTGTAATTTATCATCTTTGCCTAGGCACTCTGTATTAGTATTATATTTACTTGTTTTTAATAAAAATTAATGCAAAATTTGGCATATGTAAAAACCCTAGCATTATATAGACATCATTATTTATATAATAAGCTAAGTCTCTCCTTACTCTGTGAGATAAAAGGGCCTTTAACAGTAGGAATGTTATCAGCTGCTAGTGACCAACTGTCTTCTCTTCAATAATTAAAGCAGCGAGTACATGTACCCAAATTTAGCCTTTTTAACCTCTGCAGTTATGCAGACTCTGTACTGACTATAGGCACTAGTGAAAGATACTGGCAATATGCCACGGACATTTCTCTCAGTCTTAAATAAATACCATAGAATTGTAATCAACATATTGTGTGAAGATCCTGCTGAGCTATATTTATTTTCATAATTAGCATTTTTAAGCATTTGAAATAGAAATTGAAATCATAAATCATTTTTATAAGGGATCAAATAAAAGTGAAATAGTCTAATATTTGCCTTTGAAGGTTTGCTTTTGTAAACAACTGTGGTCAAAATGAGCTTTCAAGATAAAGTTATTAATTCTTCCATTCTGCTGAATCTTCATGGGGTTTTGAATTAGTGGTCTAGTGACTAATGGTTCCAATTGCCTGAACTATTTCACTGTCTCCTTTATACTAGGAGACAGTCTTTGCAGCACCAGTCCCTGGGGAATAGGCATGAACTGAGTTTTAGGCTTATTCTCTGAAGATAATTCAGATTTATCTATGCCTGGGTGGGGTTCCCATTTACAATTGCTCTGGAGCCCAGTGATGTGCTAGGCTGCACAAAGGAGGTTTGTGGGATTAAGGTTACTGTGGTGAGGATATGTCTTTATTTCCAAAACATGTCCTGTTTGTGTCATTTTTGAAAGGTTGGTGAATATGCAGAACAACTTGAAATGAGACTAACTGACCAGCTGGCCTAAAAGATACATCACCAGGAGGTTCATTAGCAACTCTATTTCAGTATTGCATCCAGTTCCCTCATATTGTTGCAGCTACGAAAAAACACAGCCCACTCGAGACTTGATTCCTCAAACAGAGCTCACTGTGAATGGTGTTTAGTGACCTCAGCAAGCGTATAGTCCAGCTTTTTAAATGAATGTATAGGTCTCAAGATAATGAAAAGCTTCATGCTTTCTAGCAGACATTGGCAATTACTTGTGTAAGTACTTTGGAAAATTCTTTAAAGCATGTATCTATGTTGCAAAGCACCTAAATACCTCTTCACTTAAGTAAATAACTTATCATACCCCTATGAGCTAGTGTAAACTCCTGAAAATCAAAGGCAAAAGAAACATTAAGGGCAGCATTTGAACAGGCTGTGAATCAGAGACGCCTCTGCAAATCCGAGGGGTATAGAGCTGAGCTACTTGGCAGAAGAGATTAGAACGTGGTGGCGTATTTATATCTGGTATATCTCCCCACTTTCATCAGCTCATGGCTCGCTGTTCTCCCTGGGGCAGGCAGCTTGTCACCTCAATTTAGGAGACAGCAAGGTGTCAGTAAGATTTGGCTCACTGAGACTTGCACTTGTCGATTCAGTTCTTGCTTTGGGGACTCTGTGTTTAAATGCTCATTAAGAAGATTTTACACATTTTTTTCTCCGCTTCAGATCTATTACAAAATTACAGTACTGTTTGGGATTTAGTTCACTAAGTTAGTTATAATTTGTGAAGCTCTCCTTCCCCCCACCCACACTTTTTTTCTACAGCTATTTAGACATGCTATTTTCATTCAATGGCAGCAGACATTCTAAGGTCCCAAATTAATAGCATTTAAAATGTTTTGTCATCTCACATACCTCTGTGAGTTTCTTTTAGTCAGTTGGGTGTTGACAGAATTTGTTAGAATTGGTCAAACCCTCGCTTCCCGATGTCATGTTTATTAGATAATAATAGTGGTAGTTGGTGGTTTTGAACAAAGGCTGTTGAAGTCAGCAGAAAGAATCCAATCCCTCTGAGAAAATGAATATTCAGAAAATGGTGTCTTACCAAAGATGCATCATTAATTTGTTAGATGTGGAGTCAACATCCATTATCTACTGTACGTAGGCCAAAACTGCTGTTTGAAATTTACCTGAGCAATAAAGGGAAGAAAATCTGGCTAGGTAAGTAAATCATTGAAAGTATTAGAGTGGGAAGATTCCTGCCCATCTAAGCTATCTAAATGTTTTTCCCTAAATAAACACATTGGAAATTGCCAGGAAGAACACTGAGTAGTTATTTCAATCACAGCAAGCTACGAAAACAATGGTAAAAATTTATTCCACTTGCAAGTCAGCAGCAATACTTTTCCTTCATTTTGGGTGACACAGTGCTATAGTTGTTACATGTAATAGACACTGTGCAGTGTTGGTAAAGGAAGTTTTCCTTCCCAGAAAGGCTGTGATGGAAATGAGTTTGGGCTCTCTCTGCTGATTGACGTGGTTTTATGATCCAGTTATTAATATTTTTAGAGTGATGCCTCAGCCTGTATTAAGGTGCGAATGAGACTATATGCCAAAGTCAGTAGTATGGGTTTTATTTAACAATAAATGAGAGAGAGAGACAGAAAGAGAGTGAGATAAAGAAATAGAAAAGAGGTGAGGGGAGAGAAAGAGAGTGACAGAGATAGATTATGTAGAAAATATCACCACTCTGTGGATCTCAATGGTGTCCCATTGATCCTCTCCATCTGGTCGTCTTGGTGGTGAGGGTCCCTCAAAAAACATAGAGTCTCATGCATTAATATATGTTTAAACCAGGTGGGAACCTCCAGGTACCTCCCCTGGAGCAGGGGCAAGTCTGACACAATCTCTTGCAACAGACTCTGCATCTATTGTATCACTGTGCATCACATGCAGTGCTCTGGTGAAAGGTCTCAGGAATGAGTCTGGGGAGTGCTTTGGGAGTCTTTGATGGTTTATGACACCCCCTCAGCTGCCCCTCACATGAATATCCCATGGATGTGGCCTTTTGGGGGTGGCGGTTTTACAGCTGAGCCGGTTTATGTAACAGAGGGTGGGCGTTTGCTGCCTCTGAGCAGAGGTTATGCCACATACCCAAAACTCTCCTCCTTCCCCTTTGGAGGGGTGGGAGGGAATTCTGTGCAGATAAGCCTGTGGGCTATGGCCTCTCCCACCCAGAACACATCCAGAGCTGATTTTCAGGACAGCTATTGGGTTTGGCTTGTGGATACATTCGGAAGGTGTATCAGCCTTGTTTATTTATTCCTAGACCTGAGATAATTGAACAATGTCGTCCCCTTTATCTCAGGTTCCCTTCGCCTTAACTCACAGTCCAAAGCCCTAGTCAGGAGGCATCTTCAGGGAGGGGTGAGTTGTGGTGGTCACAGCTTCTTTATATAGTTTTGCCATCATGGGCAAAAGGTCCTTCATAACATTGTTTAAGCAATTGACCATAGTATTTCAGTGTCTGACATGGTGACAGCAGCACCGGCCACATGGCACTGGCCCTGTTGAAGCTGGCTCTGTAGAGGAATCCCATCTCCCTCCTTCTCCTTCATGTCTCACACCTGCCTATATAACATATGCTCCTTTCTCTACCTCCACAATGTGCCTGGACACAGAGACAACCCTTGATGTAGGAATGTTCCTCTCCAAATCCCTGTGGGTACTGATGGTGCAATGGTGTGTCACAGCTCTGCGTGCCACATGCCTCTGTCCCTTTGGTTAGGAGGGTGGAGAGAGGTAACTTGTGGTACTTTTTGCCACTGCTGAGATACAGCAGATACTCTAAGTCCTGTGTGGGCGAAATCTGCCCCCTGCCTTGCCTTTGCCTTGGATGACGTATCAGGGGGGTTCACACTAGTCCTCTGCAAGTACCTGCACAAAGAGCTATTTTCTTGGGGAAAAAAGGGATTGTGTGGGAGACGTAAGAATTTCTCAGGCTGAATTTTGCTTGCAGCAAGATATTGGTTCAGTCCTGCCTAAGCGAACAATAATAAAGCAGATCAAAAGGAAGCCCAAAGCAATGGAACAACTTATTTCAAAGTCTGAACTTCAGTCTCTATTTAAATGTAGATTTATTTTTCTTAAGGTGAACATAACTGGCTGTGGGATCATCCAATAAAAAAGTCACGTATTCTCCATTACCCATAGTTTCAAAATCAGGGTGTGAGGTCTTTCTAAAAGACATTCTAGCTAAACCATAAATTACACAAGCATTGAATCTATAATCAGATTTGGAAGATTAATACAAAACCTCTCTATGGGGCTCTCAAAAGCTACAGGTCTGTTATTTATGCAGTGTTGCACAGACACAGTTGTGAAGGAGAGAACAAACTTCACTTTGAATACCGAGTCTGGCTGATATTCTCAGTGCTAACCTACATATTCTGATGGGATCACTTGCATTTTACACAAGTATACCCCGAAAGAAATTACTAAAACCACTCTCAGAGGGCAAGTTCTATAAGTTAAACACATAGCCATGTACACAAGAAAGGGTTTTCATAGTACCGCATCTTGCCTATCCTTAAAGAACCTGTTTCTGGCAATATGCTCTGATTTATTTTAGTAAAATAGGGCATTTGTCAAAAATGCAGAAACGTGTTTGTCTTTCTAGGTGAAAATAATGTTAACAGCTTTTGAATTATATACAGTGTATATAGCACGTTCTTTAGACCTCAGGAATAGAGAGGAGCAGCAGCTTTTTGTATGGGCACAAAAGCCCATACAAAAAGCCCATTCCACTATCAGGTCTCCTCAAAATTGCTAATTTCTTCTAAATGTTGATGTTTCAGCTCGTTGAATACTATTTTGTTTTGTAAGTATTTTGTTGAAATTATGAGAACTCTCTGAAGAACAAAACAATATTCAGTGTGAAAAGAGGGGTATAAGGTGGACTTTACATTCTTCCAAAAACAAATTTTGAACTTTGGATCCCCAACCTTGATCTACCTAGCCATGATCTACCCCCAACTTTGCTAGAGCTGTAGGATTTATGCCTATTAAAGATTCAAAGCAGAATCTCTTAATTATTATCATTATTTAACATCAAAGTAGTTTCCATTTTGGCATAAACACCTCAATTCTAGTGACTTAATTTGTCTTTCTGTATAACTAAACTATCTTTTTTCCCCCAGAATACTCACTGCTTCCCTTTTTCAGAAATTTTCTAGGAGTAGCTGTTGGAAGTTGATGTTTACAGTTTTTCTGATGATTTTACAGTCAGTTTAATTGCCGTTGAAAACAAACCATCAGCTATATGCAGGTTGGCCAGGTCTCATCTCTTTTAAAGTCTCATTTTTACTGTAGCATTTACAAATCTAGACTACCTATCACAGAGATGGGTTTAAAATGATTACATGTTTACTAGTTCTTCCATCATTTAAGATACTAATATTTATTTCATCTATTCATGTGATGCAGTCCCACATGAATTAGTTTAACAGAGCTGATGTATAATTAGTGTTTCTCTCCACCCCCATGTTTTCTACCTTAACCGGATGGGAATTATGCTTATGCTTTATGTTCCAGAGAAATAAGAGGTTATCAGCCTTTGAACTATTTTATTGTGCTTTATGTATTCTTCAGAAATTCTATTCATTTTAAAATCAGAATTCCAGAATCCCTTTTGTTTTTTTAAATACTTTAATTCCTAACTTTTCCCCACTCAAAGGTGTTTTGGTTGGTTTTGTATGTGTAAAATGTAATAGTCTTTCCTACGCATAGGATATCTTCCTAAGAACACTTTGTTTCAGTAGTTATGTGGTTTTGAGTTTCTAAGGCACTCAAGATGTGTCACTAGTTCATAGCTGGGATTTTGTCTGCCTAAGAGTTCGCAGAGAGAAGAAAGCAAATGGCAGATGTATGACCGAATTGTGTATGCTAAGGAGATTTTCAAGAAAGGTAAATTTTTTGCAAACATGAATTTTTGCCTGGTGAACCTGCATACTTATTCTGTGGACCAAACCACTTGCTTATACACAGATGCATTATAATCTTCTCTGTAGGAACCTGTGGTGCTATTTTATAATTTTTCAAACGAGCTTAGTACCACAATATGCTGGTTTATTTTCAACATTTTGAAAGACTTTAGCTTTTAGCTAAACTGTGCTTGTACTGCCCCTGTGTTCAGCAGCTTGTTTTCCCTTAGGATGGGAGAGTGAGAGCTGGTGGTAATGACTGATCTTATTCCCTCTATATTTTACTTCCTCTACCTCAAGTATCTAAACTGCTATCAACAATTAAAGGGAATTTGCAATTCCCTGGATAACGTAAACATTTGTAGTTAGTAATTACAGAGACTTTTCGGTCTCCTGACCCTGAAGAAAATGAGCTGCTGAGAACTAATAAATACTGTTTCTAGTGCCTTGTGGTATCCTTCCAGCTGCCAATTCCCTTTTAACCGCTTTTCTGATACTTCCCCACAATGATGATCTACAAAATATCAATAGTGTTAGGTGTCAGTGAAATGAAGTCTCTCTGACAAACAGATCATTCTCTCTTAATAAACAAAAGGAGCATAATTCTCAGACCTGAGGGAGTGTGACTTCCAACAGAGAAGCAGAGGAGGATTCGCTATTCCTACCTTGGAACCCTTCAAGGGTCATGTTAAGTCCTTGTACATCTCAGAGTATTTTGCTCTAGACAAATTACCAGTCAGTGAAAGCAGCTTCAGTGCCTGAAGTAGCAGCCGAGCAAGACAAAGGCACTACATTGAAGCCGGAGACAGGACCCATCGTTCTTGGCATTGTGTCAAAACACAGGGTTCTAATTTATTCATCAATTAATCCCCACCTCCCGCAGAAATCAAACTGCTGCAGCTGAGCATGACCACTGGTTATTAGGGCAGACCAGCATACATTTCATATCTGAATACTCACATCCATGCCTTCAGAACTAAAAAATTTGTCCGGGTTCCCCCTTGTAGGGCTACCATTAGCTTGTCAGCAGGCTTTGGAAAGTGAATTCCTAAAGCTCTGCGTGGTCTCATGTGCCACCCTTGGGAGTCCAGAGGTAAAGCTGCACTTAATACTGACTCCAGAGGTCCCTTTCCATAGAGGTAAATATGCTGCAGAGGGCAGAGTGGAAACCTTTTAGCAGCTGAAGAGAGACAGTGCTTATTGAAGCAGTTGCTTTTAAATATTCCCAGATGGGAACATTCTCAGACCTGCAACATGCACCTGGTAGGACTCAGGGCAGAAGGTGGGAAAACTTCTCTGGCATTAGTAGCCAGGGATTGTGTGACCACAAGGTTTCCCAGTGTGTGGAAGTGAAAGACAATAATGATGATGGACAAAGGACCTGTGAGAAATCACCAAACTCTCAACAAAGGCAAAACTGCTATTACTTTTAAATGTGTGCGATGTGTTACATTCTTGAGAGTTTGAAAAGAGCTTAAACTGTTGTTCTTTGAGGTAGATTCTTCTGAACACCTCAAAATCTGTTATCACAGAAGTCAATATTTTGTTTGAAATTTAGATTTATTAAGTGGCCTATCGGAATTAAATATACAATATCTTTTCAGACTAGTTTCTGTGACTGGGGTTTTGAGATGGAGTACTCTGACTCACACCAGAGAAATAACCCTCCTATAATAAATTTTTATTTTATAATTTTTTCTTCAGAACTAAGCAAAATCAGCAGGTATTTATTTCAGGGAGGGTAAAAAGCAAATGATGAACAGGTGTGTTATTTAAGGCCTTTATTGCGGGGAAGAGGGGGAAATGGATCAGAATCTTGGTAAATCGCAAGGACCTGTGGGGAGTTTCAATCTGCATTCCCACAAAAGTAGTTCATTTAGTTGTGACTGAGCTTTTGTTCATATTGAGAACATTTCAAATTCCTTATTTTGATCACTACTTCACTGAATTTCAGGATATTTACTTCTAATTGGTTGTCTCAAGGTTTTTAGCCTCATTATATGTTAGTATGAAAAACTAGTTGCTAGGGTGTTACCCATCATCTGTGAGTACATCCATCCACAGGTTCTGTTCTACATGGAACTTGATTTTTAATTTGCTAGTTGATGTTGATAAACTTACTACTCTTTTGGTTTAATATAATTATTTTTGTTATCCCATAGTTGCCCATTTATGCAGGTCAAGATCTCTAGGTCTATTACGCAAATTTCACTGTAACACAAAGACTCATTAGCTCACAGCTTGCACTGAGAACATGCTGCATCATTGGTGTATTTTCAGATGTTAACTGGATATCGCATTGGAATATTGACAGCTATTTACTCATTAAATCCAAAGAAAAGGAGAGGAAGAATCTAGTGACGAAGAGATAGAAAATCTTCTAAGAGTGATTGCTCATATTAACTAAAAAATCTTAATAAAGATTTAATCTAGCCAACTCATAGGGCATCATATTGAACCCAGTTTGGGGCATATATTTTTCAAGAAAGAGGCAAAATATTTGAAAGAACAATGAATTCAGACTTTGTAAGATGTTGTTGAGGGATGTGGTGGGTTGACCCTGGCTGGACATCACATTCCCTCCAAGCTGCTCTATTACTCCCCTTACATAGACAGGGGTCAGAAATACAATAGGTTCATGGGAGGGCAGGGAGACCAATTACTGTAACAGGTAGAACAGACTCAGCCTGAGGAAATTAATCGAATTTCTCACTAATAAAATCAGAGTAGGATAATGAGAAATAAAACCAGATCTTAAAACACCTTCCTCTCACCCCTCCCTTCTTCCAGGGATCTACCTTGCTTTGGATTTCTCTACCTCATCCCAGTGAGTTGCACAGGAGGAGAGGGAATAGGAGTTGCAGTCACTTCATCGAACATGGTCTCTGCTGCTCCTTCCTCCTTAATTTCACATCCCCTGGAACCCCTGTGGAGTTCTATCCACAGGAGACAGTCCTCCTTGAACTTTTCCACTGTGGGACCTTCATATGGGCTGCAGTTCTTTACGAACTGCAGTAGTATAGGATCTTTCTATGGGGTGGAGTCCTTTACTACTGCACCAGCATGGATCCCCTTTAGGGTCACAAGTCTGGCCAGCAAACCTGCTCCAGCACAGGCTTCTTTCTCCATGGGTCCACAGGTCCTGCCAGGATCGTGTTCCAGCACAGGCTTCCCATGGTGGGAGGGAGGCTTCCTGCATTTCCCAATGCGGCATCATTCAGGCACATCCACCCGCTCACCAGAGCAAGTCCTCCGCAGGCTGCAGGTGCTGCAGGGCACAGCTGCTTCACCATGGTCTTCACCATGGGCTGCAGGGGAATCTCAGCTCGGGCACCTGGGCCATCTCCTCTTTTCTGTCCTTCTGCACTGACCTTGGTGTCTGCAGGGCCCTTCCTCTCATGCGTTCTCACTCCTCGCTGCAGCTGTGCAGTTGTTTCCCACCTCCCCCTTATCCTAGTGGTGCTGCCCTCATTGCTGATGTGCTCAGCCTTGGCAGGCAGCAGATCTGTCTTGGAGGTTGATGGCACTGACTCTTTTGGACAGTGGGGCAGCTTCTGGCATCTTACTGAAGCCACCCAGCAGCACCACCTCTGCCTCCCCAGCCCTCTAATCCCCCGCTCCCACTGCTACCCAGACTTTGGCATGCAATTGCGATACGTGGGGGAGGAGTCAATGATGATATGGGGATGCTTAGCCTGTTGAAAGGACCATGGAGTGATGTACTAACAAACATCTATATGTAAGGGCTGCTGTAAAGAGGGGGTTTTCTGTGCTCTGTCCCCATGGCGGCAGAAACAATATGAATCTCAAGCAAGAGATTTTCAGGTGGGGTATTGAATAAATTTGCCAAGGCTCTGAAATACTAGAATGGAAGAGTATAAGTCTTTATCACTAGAAGGTTTTAAGAGCAGGCTGGGCAAACTGATCAGGTGTGATAGATACTTGATTCTGGCTGAGATCATAGACACTTTCTAAATGTCTGAGACTTCTTTCAACTCTATGATTAGATGTTTCTGTCACAACTGGTGCTGTGCAGTTCCCTTCCTTGGGATTTCATACATCCAGGAAAAATTTACCTTAAGAGCCTCCCCTGGTCTGGGCTGCCTTTTCTTCTTAGTAGCTGGTACAGTGCTGGGTTTCTTGGATTTAGTACGAGAATAATGTTGATAACACAGTGATGTTTTGGTTGTTGCTAAGAAATGTTTACCCTGAGTCAAGGGTTTCTGAGTGTCTCTTGCTCTGCTAATGAGGAGCTGCACAGAAAGTTGGCACAGAGCGTAGCCAGGACAGGATGTCCCAAACTGCCCAAAGGGACATTCCACACCACAGAGCATCACACCCAGTATACGGGTGTTGGATGAAAGGGGCTGATTACTGTTCAAGGACAGACTGGGTCAGCGAGTGGTGGGCAACTCTGGTGTGTATAACTTGTTTCTCTTGGAGCCTGTTGCTCTCTCTCCCTCTCTTTATAATTACATTCTTACTAATTATAATATTATTGGCATACTATTATTAACAAAAACAACAACATTTTGTTTCAATTATTAAATTTCTCTTCTCTTAATCCATAAGGTTTACCTTTTCTTTCTGATTCTCCTCCCCTCAAGGTTGGGGGAAGTAAGTGGCTGCGTGGTACTTAATTGCTTCATTTATTCCAGTGAACCTTTAAAACTAGAACTTACTTTGTAGGTGTTAAATGCCCAACAATTAACCTTATTGGCTTTGGTGAAAATAAAACAGGAACATTTTTTAAAGAGAAATTAATATTAATAGAATATTAGCTATAGAATCTAAGTCAAATCACAGCACTGTTTGGCCTCCTAATTAATTTAACTGCCTTACAGTAAGATCATTTTTTTCCCAAAGCTCTTACATTATTCTAATTCTTATGATAAATCCTCAATTACAATTGTAATTATAGGATAATTTACATTTCACTTAAGAAAATCATTTAAGTGCGATCAATGTAAGTATAGGCAATTCAGAATTTCAAGTAATTATTTAAGATGCCAGTGTGTTAAATAAGCATCTGTCTTGATCTGGACAGTATGTCAATTAAAACTTAGCCCAAGTATTACTTAGTAAAAGTTACAGCATTGGTTTAATTCTGTCAGATGTGGTAAGTAAAGGATGTAAGTTCACTTCTGCTTTAAGCTTTCAGACACCTGAATGGCTCAGGAGTGGGGATACATGAATGTATGCTCCTCAGACTGAAAATAAAGATAGCATTCCGTGCCATGACTGAGGGAAGGGGTGGCAGTGGAAATGAAATCTGTCATCACAAGGTGATTTATTTCTCAGTGGAGCAAGAGACCTTCCTGGCCCACGGAACTGCCATTCAATTCTCACCTGATTGAGCCAGCAAGGATGAAGCCAGCCAAAAATCACTAAAATATGTTTGCATAAGAAGAAAGAGCTAAAAAGCGTTTCTAATACTTGAGTGAAACCTTAAAACTACCAGTAACTACCACTGTTTGTCTATTGCCATGGTAATACAATGACATTCCCACCTCTGTGCTGTCATTTTCCATTATGGGAACTGTAATGTCACAAACACTCTCTTATTTTGCAGACAAAATAGAAAAAGGAAAGGGAGTGAAACATATAGCACTACTGTTCACACACTTCAATGATAAGGTGATGTGCAAAAATATGCATTACATTTTCATTTTGGCTTTGTCAATAAACTGTAAAGCTGTTCTCTATAAATAGAAAAATTTAAATAGGAGAAAAAAATAATTGAAGAACAAGATATCTTGCTCACTCCATCAAAAAAAAAAAAAGAGAGTTTAAGAAAACACTCAGCTTCCTCTCGGCTCCTGTGGCCTATTTGAAGTACTGGAGTACAGGTTTCCTTGGAAATTCTCAGAAGTGTGGATGCTAGAGGTGGAAAAGACTTATGAGATCACCTAAAGCATTACGTTACCAGCACAAAAAAGGTTTTGTGTTGTCAGGATTTTTTCCTAGAGAAAGTTATATTTGTAGTTAGCTTTCTTCCTTCCTCAGGTTAGACCTAAAATTAATCTCTAAAGAGGTGTTTATTTCCTTGAAGTTGCTGTAGAAGACACCTTCTCTCCAAAGCTAAGGTGTACTCCAGACACTTCTTATAAAGATGATTTTCTAATTTCAGTATCTATATTTGAACAAAACTTCCTCTTTAGAACAGGTAGATTTTGAGGGAGAATTTTTCTTTTTTTATAGAGAAATTACATATAAAGAAATTTTGTAACTAATCATCACTTTAGCTTTTGTATATAACAGTTGAATTCACTTACGTAAATTAATACAAGTTCACTAAACTCAGTCAATCATTTTCTATCTGCAGCACCGGAATATGCTGGAAATTGCCTGTTTACTAAAAACATTCAATCACTTTTTTTTTCAGTGGGCTTCCAGCAACTTTCAAGTTGCTAGCCTAACAGAAAATGCATGGATAACTAAGGAGGTGATATTTCTTCTCCTGTTCTCATCCTCAGAGAATGTCTCCTTCCCAAATGTTTTTGTTTCCTGTGTGTAAAATGCAGATAATGGTAATCCTTTGTAAAGAGCTTTGAAATCTGTATTTGAAACATGCTGTTCATAGCAATAGCCTGCAGGCTACTACTACTTTCAAATGGACTGCCACCCTGATAGGGTAGAGGAGGTGGTGTTAATCCTCAGGACTGTAGAGCAAGGCTTCATTCAGCCTTGGCTCCGCCACCCACCAGCCTTTCAGGCATGTGCAAAGATCATCTCTTTTTCTTTGGGAAGGCACGGTCTGAGATACTGAGCAGTGAGAGAGCCAATCTGGTTCTCAGTTTTGTGGTGCTAACAATAAATATTGTGATTGTTTTAAAAATAATTGTACTGACCTTTAAGAGGGCTGCCAGAATCTGGGCTGGGCTTTTTCAGTGAATGTATTCAATAAAGCACATTACAAAAAGGTTACATTTCCTCTCTACCCACAACCTAAATATAAACTGATTATACATTAAAGAGAAAATAATGTCATTTATCATCAATGCAATCATACAATTACATTGTGCACTTGAAATAAATTTGCCCACTTTTACTGTAATTTTACTGTAATTGCCAAGAATATTCTGGCTCTTGTCTCTAAAAATCATTGTCTTTTCTTCTCTTGCTAATGTTTCTGAGGGAGGAATGCAGGGGGTCCTTAAGTCTGAGCAAGATATTGATGTTATTCCGTAAGCTTCTGAATAAACAACAGTGATTATTTGCTTCATGAGTGTTTACAATTTTATTTGATTTTCTTTTCAGTGGGAAAATGATTTCATCTTTCTCCAAGTTGAGCACATCTGAGATTCCAGACTCTTTATGGTCCATTTGGATACCAGAAAAGCTGGAGGAAGAATTAAACATTCACTTGGGTGCCTTTTCTTTTGCCTCTGTTACTCCCTGAGGACCACCTACTATACCGGCTGCCTGTGAGTTGCCATTTCAGAGGGTTATAATGGATTGAAACAGAATCACTTAGCCTTCCATAGGCTTTCTCTTTTTTTTGGTGATAGGATATTAGGGAGAGATTGCTGAAGAAATTGATATTTGAGTCTTTCTGCTTTTTGTACTCCCTCCCTGCAAAGCAGAACTGTGCAGCAGTGCTGCAGAAAGAGGAGGATGGTGCCCAGTAGGCCTAATGTGAATTCAAAAGTATACATGAAAGCTTGAAATAGATCCTTCTTCTCCCCTGCCCAGCCATCTTTGTTTCAATTGTGTTCCTGAAATGATTGGAGAGCCGGTTACAGACGGAGAGGTCTCTCCCACATGCACAGTGGCAGGCTGTGCGCACAAGGGAGATGGTGCTGCCTCTCAGCTTTTCTAGGTTCTCCCTGGGTGCCAGTAGTCCAGGAAAGCCTAGTGTAATGGCAGAAAGGTGGTAGAGGTGAAATAGTATGAAATGCTAGAAAGCAGGGCTTGATTCTTATCCTGCAGTTTTTGAAAAGGCTTAAAAAACCTCCTCTGGCCTAGCCAAAATGTAAACTAGCATGTTTCTGAGGTCTGGACTCATGCTTTGTGACAGTTAAACACTTTTGATTATGCAGTATAATTATTGGTCATAAAACCTGGTGGAAAACAGAAAAGATCTGCTTGCTATAAATAGCTGTGTCACTTTCCATGTGCTGAGATGTATTGATAAAATGCAGCCTAGGCTATTTTGTTTTCATTTATTCTCATCTCTGTGAGTCCTGTGAGTGCTATTCACTTTGTAGTTGGTTGGGGTTTTTTTTTTCCCTCTTTCTTGGCTCTACTTCTCGCCTGCATGTTTAGGAAAAGAAGTGATCCTTCAATTGAATTTCATACCACAGCACTTTTCACTAGTGATTTATTTGAGACCAACTTTTCAATTTGTGGTCCATATAGGATGTAAGAAAATTATGTGTACAATGATTGTGTTTAGATAAAAACCACAATCCAAAAACACACTGATATACAAAGCGGAGCAGAACTGTAAAAAAATTTCTCCTGAAATTTGCAGGGAGAGAAACTGGCTGTATGTTATTTTATGCTGAACCTACCTTAAAACATTGTTTTCCTTTACTGGGAAGCAGGGCAGACAGGGTGAAAAGGTAATGTTGCTTGGTTTTAATACAAAACCATTTTTCTACTTTAAGATCCATTTCTGAATATAAACATGGAATTGCAACATCTCTCATATTTCTATACCAAACTGTCAGGCAAAATATATCAGAACAGAATGACAGATTTTGGGTCTGAGAAGTTTTCCTTCTGCCTCCTGATGCTGTATTTGTTTTCTGTAAAATTACATGGAAAGAAAATTACTCACAGAAAAATGTTCACAGTTTTAATTTTCAACATAGTATACTCAGTGCTGGTGTAGAATTCGGGTTCCAATGTAGTCCTGACCTTTTCTCTGAAACCTGTAAAAGTTGTAGAGTTATGAAAGGCAAAATCTGTGTAAGGGTGCTGTACATTTAAAGTAAAGGGACTGAAAAGATAAGGTTCCCAGACCTTTATTTTAATGTAAAGGGCCACAAAGATGATCGGAAGGCTGGAGCCTCTGATCTTTTTATTCTGTGGACACAGGCTGAGAGAGCTGGGATGTTCAGTCTGGAGAAGAGAAGGCTCCAGGGAGATTTCATTGCTACATATCAGACCGTAAAGGGGGCTTATTAAAGAAGGAGAGCAACCTTTTACATGCGCAGCTGTTGGTACGCCAAGGGGAATGTTTTTAAACTAAAAGAGGGTAGATTCAGGTTGGATATTAGGTAGAAATTCTTTACTGTGAGGGTGGTGAGGCACAGGCACAGGTTGCCCAGAGAAGTTGTGGATGCCGCATCCCTGGAGTTATCCAAAGTTTGAGCAACCTTGTCTAGTGGAACGCGTCCGTGCCCATGGAGAAGGAGGGATTGGAAGCAGGTAATCTTTAAGGTCCCCTCCAATCCAAGCCATTCTATTTTATGAAAAAAATTAAAAGCATGGCTTTTCACTTAGCCCAAATTAATTTGTCATTCTGATCTCATGTGCTCTTTCATTAAATCAACCAGCCATTTATTGAGTCAGACGTCCTTGGTGTCCTAAATAGTGCCCCATGGAGACCTTATTCAGTTTAGCCTACACTCTCACTGGAGAGCCACCAGTATTTATTGCAAAGTCTGAACAGCAGGATGATCATTTACAGTTTGGGAGATTCTGATGTAACCCCTTTACATCTTGAGATAAAAAATAGCAGCAACATATCTACACAGAAACAAAAGATCACTTTTTCTATGGACCTCACAGTTTTGTAGCAGAATAAATTACATAGGACTGGTTACAAAGAAGTGGAAAAAATGCATAAACTAGCAGTGATTTTAATGGGCTTCACTCCAGACTTACTGTTTCCAGTTTGGCTAAGTTTCTGTATGTACATGTGTGCCCGCATATACGAAACATTGCAAACATTCTTACTTTTTTAGTGTTACCTACAGAACTTATTATGCTTTTCGAAAGCAGAATGAAACATGGAAAAAGATTTGCAGAACTGAGGAAATTACTCCCAATTCTCACTGAAGTTAATTGATGCAACATGACAGTAGACTGTAGAGATGTTCTCTCCTATTAAGTAAAGATACAACTTACGTCAACTAAATAATTGACCAGGTGCCTCTAACAAACAGGTATATATCAGGGGAAATGTCATGTCAAGAACATTCAATTTGAATTAGTAAAAGCTTAGAAACACCTGAGGTAACAGAAAATGCAATTACATTAAAATGAAGATATTACGGCTCTAGAAAACACCTTTAATTACTCAGATTCATTTTTACATTATCCAGGAGAAGAACAGAAGAGCAGGTACTAGTATTTATGAAGAGCTATGAGCACGAAACTGCTTGTCCTAAAATAAAGCACATTAAGATGTAAGATTTTGCATTAATCAACTATAAGGAGAGAATACAAGTGGGGCTTTCAGATCACAGCTCAGATTCTCTTCTAAAATGCAGATCCTCTCTTATTCCCTCAGTGCGTAAGGTAGGCATTTTTGAAAGAGAGATTTTTTTCTACTGCTAAATTTTATTTTAAATAGTATAGGCAAACCCTTTACATGAAATATTTAATAACACATTAAGGAAGTGTTCCTTTGTTTTCTGCTAGTCCTTCTGAATCAGATTCCTATTTACTTTCCTAAATGACTCACATTAATTTTCCAGGAATACAAATATTCAACAGAAGAAAGATAAATTGACTTATATTTTCCTCTAAACAGGGTCATAATTTTAAAAATAATTGCCAAAGAATCAATTTATTTGAACATGAGGCTATCCCAAGCCTGTTTAGAAATGTGGATTTTAAAATTTTGGACTTTACATCTGCTGTCACATTAGATTATCGATCCTCTATCAGCTAGGATGCTTTGGCTTCCACTTCAAGTATTAAGCACCACTCTGAGTTGGAAGCAAGCCAGGAAATGGCACTTCAGGAATAACCTGAAATTTTCTCCTTCTCTTCTATCTGAAACAAAACAAAACAAAAACACAAAGAAAGAAACAAACAAAAAGCATTGTTTTGGAAAGTTCCTGCAGTTCCTACTCTGCTCAGACAGGCCTGGATAGAGTATGCCACATTTAAGTACTTTATGGTTGGCTCTGACTTAGTGAGTTATGGCAAAGGGCAGTTCACGTTCCTTCTTATTGCAGCAGCACATTTCTGTTACGCATCATTCTGTCTTTAGCTTAACATCTCATGACAACTGGCAACAAGGCAATTAGGAGGAAGCTACTGCTGACTTGAATTATAGATACTCTATTAAATGCAAAAAATGTTATGTGCCCTGTTGAACTGTTCTGTTGCTGCATTGTGCACTCGAAGCCAGGAAATGTCCAAGTTAAGTGGCCTTTACTCTGCCCTCTGGTGTATGTGCATTCCACTGGTCTTTAATTACATGACTTCAACAATTTCTCATATAATAGTATGCCAAAACATCCCATAGTTTTGAATTTTAGCTCAAAAACCAAAGCTTGCTGCAGTACTCCTCTTTTTCCTTCTGTAGAAAATAAATGGTCATGACATTTCTAATTCTCTAAATACTGTTAGAAAAACTTCAGTAGAAAAATATGATTAAAGCAAATATTCATGGCAAATACTACATATATTTGTGAAATAAACATCTCATCAGAGTAAATTCTCCTTCTGTAATTTATATTTTAGACAGATTTTATTTAATTTTTAACAAACATGCTTAGGAATGGGAAAACAGATCTTGTTTTCGTGAAGTGTCTCTATATAAAAACATTGTAATAAAAGCTGGATTTTTTTGACCTTTATTACCATTATGTTATTATTGTAATTACTGCATTTCATACACTCCAGCATGCTGGAGAGCCACTATGAGTGCCCACCTTGTCTAGTGGCTTGACCACTGAGCATAGATAAATCGATTTTACCTTACGCAAGCTATTCAAAGCTCAGCAAAATCCTAAACTTTCAGGTCCATTTGCAGTCAGCTGGTATCACTGCAGGCATCAGGAGTACAAGGTCAGTCAGTACCACTGCCACCTCTCTTAGAAATCTCTTTTAGGACAAAATAAATCTCTCTCTGGAGATGCATTCCTTTTTTTTTTTTGCATTGTTGGGAAGTAACCTTGATATCTGATATAATTGGATACTTTGCAGCATCTGAAGTTAAACAAGATCAGTCTGGTTCAAAGAGTCTTGCCCAAAGTTATGTTGTGAACGTACGGATGATCAGGATGCAAGACCAGGGATATCTAATCCAGACTGTTAACCTTAGCAATGGGACACTCTTCTTGCATGTGCTGCAAAGCTGAAACACTGAGCATTAAACACTAAAAAAACAGCCTCATCCTTTGTGGCCTACAAAAAATACCTGGAACTGGAATTGAACAGTTCAATTCTTGTGCCCTTTTCAACTAAATAAAATATGATTTAGTAACATCCAACTGAATTAGTTATGATGCTAACCAGCATGCTTGACTGGAAGTTACAGTGCATTGGCCAAGTGTGTGAGATTATTGAGAAGATGGGACTGCATAAATCTTGCCCATAGAAATGTTCAGCAGCTACTAAACTTGCATGTAGTCATTAAATTATGAGATACCATTTTAGGGACTAGAATGGAATTTCAAAGTTGAATTTCATATTTGCCACCCTTTAACTGACTGGTTCTTTGTTATAGCTGATAGATACTAAAATAAAAGGCTCAAAGAGTTGAAAACTTAGGTAGAGCTTGAAAAAGAGTACGAAGTTGTTCATGAATTTGCTGAGGAATTTTTCATCCCAAAAGTCTTCTTTACAATATTTACATGTCTTAATGAGAACAAACTTGCTAAAGAAACTTGTATCACAGAAATGCATCAGAGTTGTCCGGGAGGCAAAGAGAGATAGTTTTAATTCTGTTGTGCTGTAGTAGTTTTATGCTATGCTTTTTGATTTCCTGCCACAAAATGTCGTACTTGAGTACTGGAGTATTCTGCTCTGTTGAGGCAAAATTTCTTGTGCTTGAATAATTTCTGGTGATTAAGATTTCCTTGTCTAGTGAAAATGAATTAAAATATACTTAGTGTGCTTACAGCCCTTGAGAATTCTGTTTATTTTTGCGTTTGCCATCTGTGTTAATCACAACAGGAAAGTCTAGCTGGTAGTCTTAATACAGCACACACAATGCTTTTAAGTAATGATGAAGTGATATACAAAATTAATGAAAGAAAAACTAATTTTACCTCTGGAAACAAAAAGCCATTCTAAAGGGCAAGCTATTATTTTCATCTACTTGTTCCAGTTCCAGCATGCTTCTGCTAAATTCATTTCTACCTAAGACACCTTGGTCAAGGGTCACAGTTCTAAATATAGGCAAAACTCCACCTGCTGCTCTTCCTGGAGAGTTCTGAAAACCTCCTTCAGGCTCAATTTGATGTTTACATCTCTTCCTGATTCTCTGGCCACATAGATATTAATGATGTGTACAAATCAAATGAATCTAGCTCAACTACATATTTATCCCTTTAAAACGTTGTCTTGGTGGAATTTTTAAGCTCTGTTGAGATGGGAATTGCAGAGCCAATGCTAAACCCAACAAAATCTGTTTATTATGAAAAAAAGACCCTTTGCATAATTTTCATCACTGAGAACTGAAAGAAAGTGGAAAACAAGCTTTTGCCTTTTTTCTAATGCCACAAGTTCTCATCTATATATGGCAACACAAACCCAATATGCCATAAATATGTTGAAATGTTGTGGCCTTTACAGTTTTCCCAACCTGAGGTAACAAAATGAGTTATTTAATCTCTTGTCTGGATCAGACTCATTAGGAAGGACTTCGACATGTCTTTGTTATTCACAAATGGCAAGCAGACACCTGATGTCTTGTTTCTAAAGGGCTCTTATTTGTGTGGCATATTGTTTTCTCAGAATAATCTCTGCCTTGATTATTTGTGCAATGTCGAGCTCTCTTCCTTCTGAACACATACATTATTACCTCTACTTTCACTGGGTCATGTATACTGGACAAAACCACCTTCAAAGACTACTCGGCTTCTGATTATGTAAAGTCAAACTGCTTGATACAGTTTTTTGGTGACATACTTGATTTCTTTGTTGAGAGGCTCAATAACAGTTTCCTTGAAACTTATTAAGGTGTATTTTAATGGGAGGCTTTTCTCTTTAGCTTAGGATGATTAAATATAGTCAGTCATCCAATATTCAGATCTTCAAATTATACAAAATTGTACCTTTCTCTCTGAAAAAGAATGATGTGAATCTTAGACTCTGGTTATTACAAAATAACCAAAGATAGAGGTTGGTGTTGAACAAGATTTCAGATAAAGTATCTTAGGAAACAAAACATCACCTGTCTTTTAGAATGTGAGTTAATAACACACAGATCAAATCCCTAGCAGTGATAGATCTTGACATGCCTTTCCTGCCAATTTTTAATCTCAGAAAAATTGGCAACGTATACACCTCTAAACTGAAATTATTGAGCAGAATACCACTCAACTCTTTGGATAACTGGAACACGCACACGCACACGCACACGTGCATGCATGTGTCCAGTAAACTTAATACACACAGTGTAAATGCCACAGGAAAATCAGTTTTGCTTCCCAAATTTGTGATGAGTGTTAGCCAGATTTGTGGTTTGTTTTATTGGGGTAGTTCATGGAGTAAATTATTACTTAGTGTGAGTAGGGATACCAGAAGGAGCCCCTAACTAATTATGTAGATGTATTATGATTAATAAATAATAACTGCAATTATTGAGGAATGGCTTAACCAATAAGGTCTTCAATAAATGTTTAATAGTTAAAATACATGATAAACAAAACCAGATGGCAATATAGCATATTGCCAATTCCCACTTGTGCAGCGCAGGGTATACCACCTTATTGGTTTTGAAAGCCCAAATGAAATATATCTCAAATGTAAAGAAAAAGTAATTGGAATGTATTTTCATTCTTTGTGACTTTGTGTGACTATGTAGTGCCCACATACCTCTAGAGCAGAAGTGGCTTTTTTTTGTGTCATTGATCTGTTTATTGAAATTACCCATATGCTTTAGATAAGTTACTTTCCTTATTTCTTTTTTATGCTAGATTCAGAATAAAACTCAATAGCAGAATAGGACTGAAGATGGCTTATGTTTATACTGAACCTTTTAATAGTATATATCTTTTAGATGAAGTCCATAGCTATGGTACTACTCACTGCTCCTGTATAAAATAGAAATAGAAAAGAGCTCAAAAAATTAAAAAATAGAAAGATCTATTTTATTTTCATTGGAGCTGTGATTAATCTGACCCTGTGCAGTTGATCTTGGTCTGGATTCCATGTTTTCCATGCACCACATTGAATGAGATTTGGGACATTTTCAAATGAGATACAAACGGCCAATACTTGGATCAAATTCTTGAGTCTCTAGTTAGTTGTACTTAGAGTTGTAGTCCATAAATGACTGTAATTAGTAGGTGACTTTCCATTGACCAAATGGCTTTGAGGTTACCTTTCTCCCTAGAGTGTCCTGTGATCATCACACGGATGATCCTTGACAGCTCAATAGCAGGGTTCTCAGTGTTCTCTCTAAGTTAACTTAATTATCTCTTTCTCCAGGTCTTACTGACAGTATTTTCCTTTTGTTGTGTTTGTTAGGTTCTGCCCAACATTTCTGTCAGTTATAAGGCCAGCATTTAATCTATGAGAGTTATGTTTGACCTTTATGGTAAAGGAATAAGAGAGGATTCAGTTTTATTCTGAGTATTACCTGTCTTTTCCATGTAACACATCAAAATAGACTCAGACTTTTCCTTTTGAGGCTGCAAATGATTAGAATATATATGATTTAAAGAATATACTTGCATTGACACAACATCAATAGCCCAGTGACTAGGGTCCTAGGCCCAGATTTCAATCTAACTACTGATTCACCTAAGCTTGACTTTGCCTTAGCTTTTAAGAAAACAGGAAATGGGTGCCCCTAACTTGAATTTACTTTTAGCCAAGATCTGAATAAAACCAAGGCAGTCTGTAATTATTATGAGTTAAAAACTTTGTGGTATATGCTGGCCTTACTTCCCTCTTGCCGGCTCACAAAATAATAGAGCTTTTGATGTTTATAATTGAAAAATTTATCTTTCCAGCAAAAAAGAGGAATGGAGTAACTCAGCTCTGTTCTGTTAACCTCAGCAAAAGCAAAGAACTTGATGTGACTCCAGCCAAAGCACTTAAGGATTTTCTGAAGGAAGTAGCTGCTCTCACTTCAACCACTCAGCCTTCCTATACTGGGAGGCTTTCAAACCAGGGATAAAGGAATAACATCCTCCTTTACTCCTTGTTTCCCAGCCAATTCTCGTGCTTGCACCCATTTTAGCAATTACATCCAGCTGCACTTTGGTGTTTCTTGCAGGATGCATGCCGCTCGTCTCAAGAGAAAGCCAGATCTTTTCTTAACAATAGCAACAGACTCCTTTTTATCCTTTGTTCTCTCATTTTACCTTTCTTGCATTAGTAGTCTTGGATAAAATCATGTCCTTCTGTCTAGGTGAAAATCAGAACCTATTCTCTTCACCTACTCCTGTATTAGCAAACTTTAAACAGGCCAGGGCCAAAAAACCTTCATTTAACTGATGGCAGTGTTCAAATTTTCCCTGTTGTGTTTTTATTTTGGGCTAACTGGCATCTTTCTAAACAGTTCTGAGGTTTGGCTTAGGAGCAAGTATGAGCAGAGGACTATTTCTGAAAATCAGCTTTTGTGGGACCTCTGTTTGAAAATACAAGCACAAACTGTTTTGGTCTACAAGTCTGCACTGCTGGAGAATGGTTGCAAATATATCCAGCTTTCTGACGTGGACTGACATGGTGAGGACATAGACTTGGTTCTGCTTTTGTAAATAAAGATAAGAGTACTTCCACAAGTAACACTTCCAGGAGCTTAACAGAAAATACTATAAGGATGATGAAGCATTTATTTATGAAGCTGCCCATAGTGACATAAATATCCCAATTAGAGGCCACAAATTGCTGAATTTATATAGCAGCATGGATTAGTATTGCTATGCAGAGCATAGCATTGTAATAGAACAAAAAAAGGAACACATTCAGTGACAATAAAAAAGACTATAAAAATAAGCCTGATAGAAAATAGCAATTTGTGTGGCATAAAATGAGCCCATGGAACTAACAGTCAGAAGTTTAATTAAGACATTTTGCTCAGTGCAATTCAAACATGATTGGGACTTATATGAATAAATAACTAACTGGAACTAGGCTACCTTGGTTAAAATGTGGGTTTAAATCATCAGAGTTAATAAGTAAGTTTATAAATAGTCCCTAAGGGCTTCTTACATCTTGTGCTACTGAATGTTTCCAGCTGATATGAGCACGAAGTGCCTTAGAAAGAGATGTGAACTCCCAAACTAAACAAACCCTAAACAAACAACACAATATTCTTTTGGCTCTCTTAATCTTAGTTCTTAACAGTAGCAAAAGGATGTAACCATTTTTGTAGTCTTGTGAAAAACTGTGAAAATGCTTAATTCTGTTTACCTTTGAGTTGCAGACAGGGTGGGTGAGAGGTGAAGAATAAAATGCGAAAAAGGTGATGTCCAAATGCAAATCCTCAGGGACTTGAGTTGCTTTGAAAATAATTTACTTAATCACTAAATGCCGGGATTAAGTATTGAATACTAATGGTAAGTACTGTATACTAAAATTAAGAGCTAATTTAAATATAAAACTATTTGCGTTTCCTTCCTAGCTAGAAATGAATATATTTTTGTTCCATATTTTCTATCTATTTTGCAGAAAATTGATTATGATCTGAAGGAAATTTTTTCAAAGCAGAACTTTTTAGTATGATTAGTGATACTCTACTCTTTTTGCCAGCTTCCTAACCAAATGTAAAAAAAATTAAAAATCTGAATTGCCTGAGACTGGAAGGGAATTTCTTTTCAGCAACTAGAAGTTTGGCTAAATGTTTCACTAATAGAATTAAAGAGAGAGTACAGAACACATGGACATGACGGAAAATACATCTTCCCTTCTTTCTTAACTTATTTTTTAATGTAATTTTCCAACTAGCTGCATCACCTTTTCCTTGTTTAAATCTAATTTTTCTACTTGCTTTTTATTTTTCCTCCTTTTATTTTGTCAGTCACAATCCATATTTATGCTCACTTCCTTACCTAACCCCTGCTCGTCTTACTCCCAGTCCAAATTTCTCTCTCTTTCTCTCTTTTTCCAGCTCTTCCCACTTCCCTCATGCAGAAAAAAAAGTTTTTCTGTGACTCCAAAATTTTCTTGCTTGGGGAGGTGACAATGACATATAGCAAGCAGGACTGACCTTAGCAACTGACATTTCTTCTGAGTAATTCCAGATGGACTAATTGGACACAGTGAGATCCTCATGGGTTAAGAGAGGAGGTAGTACCTCAGTCCATTAAGAGGATTTCGACTTGCAGAACAGATGGCAGCTACAAGCGGGCTCTCTCACTTCCATTTATGAGGCCCTGTGTGGAAATATGTGGAAATTTTTCTTGTGCTGCTTAGAAGCATCAAAATATTCAGTGAAGTGGCAGAGTAATAAAATGCTGCCCCATACATGTATTATTTATTTTCTGTAAAACATTTCTCAGTCTAATTATTAAGGGATGATGAAATTACAGTTCAAATACATACAATAAAACAACAAATGCTAATCTTACAATTAAAATGGATTATAAATGCATTCAGAAAAGTGCTCTAGAAAGGTAATTCATGCTGTAACAGCTGGATTTAAACTGTCAGTATTTGTCTGAGGTTTTCACAAGCTATTCTGCATTTTACTAATGATGTTTACCAATTTTTACATTTCGAACTGTACCTGCAGCACATCATTGTAGAAACAGCAGCAAGAAACTAAACACACAGGTAGATGTATTCATTCCCATTGTCAATGCACTCTTTGTATTACACTGTGACTTTATGGAAGACATTCTGTTCTCTGGAGCAGTTTGTTGTCACTATATGACCTAAGATGAAATCAATTGGTCTTACTGTCCCCACTATGGACGGAGCTTTTGTAATGTCAGCTATAGGATAATCCTTTCTGGTAGGAGTTGAGAAGTCTATAAGAATGCAAAGTGTTGTCAAAACCATTTATAGACCATTTCAGAATGTTTAGAATGTGAAAAAAATGTCAAAAAAGCATTTAATTAAATATGGGATTCCATATTGTGGCATTAAAACATTTTATAATGAAATTTCTAGTTTTTTGTCAAATTTCTCCCTGTTTAGAATAAGAATGAAATGTGACTTCTCAAAACTTGATCTTTGTGAAATTAAGAAAACCACAACAAGTAGATGTTTGTTTTGTAAGTAGCTATCCTACCACTGTATGGTATCACTGGTCTGTGTTAAAAAACAAACCTTTCATGGGTTTTGCATAAAGTGTCATAGGCATGCAAAATACTGTATTAAAAAAAAAATTAGAAACACAGTCTCTGCCCCAAATAGTTTATCTTCTAGTCATGAAACAGCATGCCTAAAACTGGGAAAGATGATACAGAATGTAGTTCTAAATCAGAATATTATAAGTGTCTTTTTTTCCTCAATCTAATTTTTAAAACCTGTAGTATAAATGAGGGGATTTCTGGAGAGGTCTGAGGAACAGATTTTGACAATTCCAGATGTGGGAGCAGAGTGGATGGTGAGCAGAGCCAAAGGCAGTTTGGCTGGAGTTGTAATGTCAAGGTGCTGCCCTCCTTTCCTGCAGGCTGGAGTTTTTTCTTTAACACACTCCCCTGAAACGGAAGTCACCCCTTTTCTGCACAGCACTTGATTCTTCAGCTGCATCTTGATGGATGTCAAAGAGAGGCTTGAGGTAAAATCTAATATCACACACACACACAAACACACACACACACATACACACACCCACATACACACCCCTTTTTTTTTGTAAAAAGCAATATAGAGGCACAAATATGTCTGCCATGGAGCCATCCAAAACAGTCTCTGTGTTTCAGTGTCTTTTATCTTCCACAGTGCTTCCACATTAGTCCTGTTTTCAAGGTCACTGTGACATTTTTACAGCTGCCACTCAAAGAAATAACACAGAAACTAGCTGTGGTTACAACAGCTATGGTAGCAATTCAGTTGCTTAAAAGAGCTAAAATAACCAGAAAGTTCAATTGGTGAATTTATCTTGTGATTCAGACATCTTTTGAAGATAATGTTTCCTGGAATTGATGCATATCTGTGTATGTGCTGGATCCAGGAGAGACCTTTTATGTTGACTAAGAGGGCAATCAACTAAAGCACTTCACTTTCTCTACCTGATCTGTTATCTTAGACACTAAGTTAAGAGTTGGGATTTTTTTGAGAGGTAGTTTTTAAAATGTAAAACATTCTGGGGAATAAAATAAGTCACTTTTCTCGTTCATTTACTTTCTGAAATCTTATGAATTAAATAGCTGACATTCCATTGCTTGTCATTCATGAGACTTCAGTCAGTAAGGACTTCTCCCTATGGTTTTACTCAGTGGAAGGTTTCTACATGAGTAGTGTTTAGTCACATATAGATGTGCATATTGTTCATAAACCTCAGTATCTTAGTTCTCAAAGGTGATGCAACACTTCACTGAAGCCAGTCAGTCCAGGGTGAAATGATGAAAAACTGCACGTGTTACAAATACTATCATGACACTATTTTAGATTCCCTTTATACTTCTGTGAATGACTTAATGAAGTGCAAAGAGAGAAGGGATCATTAACGAAATGGGAAATAGGTTTCCCCACCTGTAAAATGGGGATAATCATTCTTACTTTTCCTGGAGAGTATTAATAGCAGCTAGAAAAATGTGCTCTGGTTTTGTAATTATTGCTGCTAGAAGACAAGCAAAATGAAATGATTTATAATATGCTTTTAAATGGATGCCCAGACTATGGAACAAATACTTTTTAGGGCTGTCTGAGGATAGTTTGCACATTAATTAACTGGATTAGGATCTAATTTAATTAAATTCTCTTTGTATGGAAAATGTCTTTTGGATGAATAATACTCTATTCATGTGTTTTTTGGTGATTTTTAGTTAGTGGTTAAACAAAACTGAAAAGAGGAATAGTGAATTCAAAGTAAGAATGCTTGTGGGAGGAATGCATAAAGTTAAATTAAATTGGTCTCTGGACCAATTCAAGCTGTAAAAATAAGGTCATCTAGATCTGTTACCTAGGTGTTGTCTGAACTGTGAATGTTTGTGTGCGTATAACCATGTAGAAAACAGAGTGGACTCCTCAGTCTAAGTTACTGTCAATCTCTTCTATAAACAGTGGATTGTTAAAATAAGGAAGATTTTGAGCAGAATGAAGATCCTAATTTCAGTAAATTGTAGAGGGTTGTTCACATGCTGGGAAAAGCTAGAGGATCTATACATTAATCTTTATGTAATAAAATCTGTATTGGTCTACCTTGATCATGGAAATGATATAATGTCTTTACTCGGCCTGTGCTTCAACGCGGCGCACTTTGGCTTTGGGATCTGTTTAACCATGGTATCTTGATAGGATGCCCAAAAAAGTAACTCCCCTGAGAGGCAGAAGGTCTCATGTAGTTCAGATATGGGTGCATCCCCTTGGACACCAGGCGCTCTGAGGAAGCTGGTGGGTCACTTCTGCGATAGGCAGCCCCACATCCACCTAACTTTTGACTTTCACTCTCTAGTGATGTTTAGATGAGGTGTGCTCTTAAGTGTTTCATGACCAAAAAACATGCAGTGCAACTGCTCACATTCATCATGGTATTTACCATGGGTTATTTACAGCATATTGTTAAAAAGACAAGGTGACCATTTCTCAGGATCTTAAAAGCTTTCCCAAAACATCTTAAAATGCTTTCAGGTTTCTCTGTTCCTTTCTAATATCTGAAGTAATTCTATGTACAAAAAAGGGTGTGAATCTTCATTCTTCCTGACTGCAGTAGTCTTTGAAGTGTTCACATTCTCCTCTGAAATGTGTAAGTTCCCTCCTCCACTGGCTTCCCCTGCAGCTGAAAATACTCTGCATCTTCAGTGACCTAAGACCTTATAGTCATAGGATCCACTTATTCACTGTCTTGTGTCAGCTCAGGTATTTAGATAGCTTTAAAAAGTCTTGTAGGAGTATGAATCTATGTGTATGCGTATGTATACGTGCAGTCATGTTCTGTATTGCTTTCTTAATTTGGGATTGTGAAAAATAATCTCTAAATTGGTTTTTATTTTGGACTCACCCAGAAAATAAAGTGATAATGAATATGATGTAAAGAATTACAGGGGAATTTGGAAGAGCTGTTCTTACCATATAAGACCTGTGATTAACCATGTTCTAATCACGAAGTGCATTTTCAAATTATAGAAGGCTTTAGGGGGAGATGAGAGGGATTGAAATAAAAATGAAGCTGCAAAAATACAGTGTTTTACTTAGTTTAGGTAATTTCCCTGTGTGTTTGAAATATATTGTAATGTTCAAATCCAAATAGCATTTGTGAATGTTATTATTTATTAATTCACCTTGTAGTTGTTTGTGTAATTATATTTACCAGCTTTATAGTAAATTACATTTGGAGCAATCTAGTGATTAAGATATATTTCCTAAAAATCACTGTTCATTAAGCTTAGTAAATATTCTGGATGTGCTGACTTCAACTGATTAACTAGTCACCCGTATCACAGGAGAAAGGACTTTTATTTGAAACTGCTTACAGAATACTCAGCTTGTGGCATACTAACCGTTGACCCCTAAGAGACACCTGTAGTAATATCTTAAAAAGGCATGAATAATGATGAAAGATCTTATAGCATCTAGCTATAAGTAGAGATATTGCCCTTGCTTTGTGTAAAAATACAATACTCTGAACATTATAATTTGTGCTACAGTGCTCTTTTACTGTATGCTTTCATTTATAGAAAACCAGGTGTGGCTGAGTTTGCCATCTGATAGTCACACCGAATTAAGTGGAAACTCTGGAATTGTGTAGTAGAGGTGAGAGGGACAGGGTAACAGTGAATCTTTGTAAAGAAGAATACAGTACATCTGTGTGGCTGTGGGCCTCTGCTGTAAGCACAGTGACCTGGTTCCAGGCTATTCTCCTGAAGACTTTCCCATGGTTAGAGTCCGTTGGAATGTGATGTCCTGGGGAACACAGGAACTCCAGCCAAGAGCTAAAGGGGACATGCTTGGACCTGGTCTTCTGAAGAGTCTTGTGCTCAAAGCAAGAAAGAACAGTCCTCCAGGAGACCTGGTACTGCATAATGGTCAGAGTGACTGGGCTGGCTCGGTGCAACCACCTGCCATGGCAACCTTCTGCTTTGAGTGGTCTCAAAGGCCACATCTGTACTAGCAAATGAAGCATAGTTGAGAACAGCCCTGCAGACGGTGGCCAAGGGGAGAGGGAAAGCCTGCATCCCTGTAGCTAAACGCCTCCGTGATGCCACCTGGGAATGGCTCTGGGAAATCTCTGCCTCTTGAACTGTGCTGAGGGAACTATTTGGGAAATTGTTAGCTGGCAAAGAAGTGGTATGCCAAGGACATTTATTAGTATTTATTTGCAATTTATTAGCACATGTAATTGTGTTCCTGTGACTGGGAAACGATCTGGACTTTAGATGAGCTGACTAGCATAGACACAGTTTACTTTCTTAGCAAAGGTGCTGCTTTCTAGGAGTTTCTAAGTAGACAAAAGGAGGTGCTTTTGCTCAGTTTACGTACTTGCACCTCAAATACAAAGTAGATAATTCATACGTTTAATTAAGCTTTTGCAAGCACTGTCTTTTGTGGGACTGCTTTCTGAGAACATAATTCAATTCTGATTCAAAAGCAACTCAGACATACTTACTGAGCCACTGGATCCAGGTTAATAAATGCTGCTTATTGGGAGGAATGTCTGTAAAACATGGAGCATGGAGATGCTGAGATAAAGAGCTTTACTGAAATGTGTTGGTCTGATGCTCACGGCAAAATTTTAGTCCCTCTGAAGCCATTTTAACTACAATGGAAGCGGAGTTTGTCCCTGCCTCAACTTACTGTGATTAAACTTCTAATCTTCTGCTGAAAATGGTTAAAGACAAAGGCTTTTATGTAGAGTGATGTTTTTTGGTTTTTATTTCTGTAACTGTATTTTATTGCTGTGAGGGTTCTACAATTTAATTTAAGCATGAACTACCTCAACCCTTTCTGAAATAGCAGTTTGTCTGCAGTTTAGCTCTGGAATCCCTGCAGATAAGGCTCCCAGGAGAAAAGGCCTGAAATATCTTGAGGAATGATTAAAAGCTTCAGTAATGTTCCATTAAACCTTGCTGCTTTTAAAATAAATGGACACTTCATTGCTGTAAGACATTTTACCTGTAGACATTCATTTGGTGTCTCATGTTTTTAAATGACTTTGCCCCTATATTGCAGTCAAACCTCAAGATATTACAGGAAAAAAGGATTAAGGAGAAATACCTGTAATGACTGGTAGATTAGTAATGATAAGCAGAATGACTCAGGCTCAAATTTTAATTTCATATGATGCTTGATGTGGTTTCAGGATGTTATTGTTGCTTCTCGTAGCATCAATTCATTAAAATAAGTAAATGTGGCCTGGAAACTAAAAAGATCCCACCTATGTCTTTCAGAGATGGTCAGATTAAAGTATGTGGGTTTTTTAATAAGCACAAATGGATATGTGCTAAGTATTTTAATGGAAACCTGAAACCACAAACCTTTTTTCCTGCCTGTATGTTTTATAAGCAAACTAGAAGTTAGAACAGATTTAAAACTCTCAGATCTTTTGTTCTAACTTGATTGCCATTTAAAATTAATATAGGGCTTTGACCTCAGGAATAAATCTGCTACAGTAACCCACAATTTCATCAATATTTGTGTTAATTATTAGCAGTGTGTACCTGTATAAGAACAGGTGGGAGCTCTACTCCACAAAATGTAAAGGTATGTTGGTTTAGCATTTTTAGTAGTCTGGAAAATATGTAAGTTATTTCCATAAGTTATTGAAAATAAATTCCACTCCAGCTGTTGCTCTGAAGCTTTGGACTCATGTGATCCTGACACTGAGAAACAGAGATGATTGAAATCACAACAGAAATTTTGCATATTATTATAGCGTACACATGTATTAATGACTGTGTCGGCTCTTACAAAGGCCTGTGTGTTTGAGCCACTCAGGGAATATTCAGGAGTAATTTTTTTTCATCTCTCTATATTACTGTTTCCGCAGACAGTGATCAGTTATATTTTGAAACTTCATGTAACTTATTTTGGGAAATGTGAAAGGTATTATTATTTCTGAAAGCAGATGAGGTTCTATGTCTGCTTTAATTTTCTTTAGAAATTATTTCCAAAATCTTACCTAGTATTCCAAAAAGTCTTGTCCTTGTTGTGGCAATTTTGTGCCTGTCAACCATTGTCTTGTGCTTCCAGTGGGAAGCAGCTACAGAAAGCAGGAGTCACGGACAGAGAGGTGATCTCGGATTCTAAAGGTCAGTCCTGTGACAGAGTCTAATTAACTGGGATGGCACCACGCACGTCCCTATTTTCAATGGGGAATCAGTGCAGAGATTGGAGCCATGCTGTGATATTCTCATAGTGCCTCAGCTGGTGGGCAGTTGCACTTGCATCAAGTGGAGGTTTCTCAGGAACACACAATTTCTTTCTTTGTTTACGTGTTGCAGTAATTCAGCACAAGAATCAAGTACTGGCTATTCATGTCAGTCAAACTACTTCTAAAACTGACCAGCAAAGAGCTCTGGTCAGCCCACAAATGGGAAAGAGCCATGTGCTTGGATATCCAGTTACAAATGGACTCGAAAAGCTTTTAGGAGAAGCTCTTAGGAGAAAGGGGCATTGTGCAAAAGGTAGCTGGAAACAGGTGTTTTACACTTTTTTTATTCCCTTTGCTGTTCCAGCTGCTGACCCCTGCTAGGCACTCAGAGATGGCTCTGCTTTTATATGATAAAAAAGCTGCTGTCCACAGGTGGGTATGGACACTCAGTGATAAGAAAACAAAGTATTTTTACTTCTTAAGAAGAACCCGCCTCCAGATACGTGGTGAAAGTTCAGAGACGAATAACTGATCTGATAAAATCTTAATAGGAGTAACTGATGGAGTCTGCCAGAGCTCTGTGGGTAGGTGCTGTATCTAAAATTTTACACATACCTCACTAATTTTTATTTTATTTTAATTTTTTTCTTTATTTTTATCTTTATTTTTATGTTTTATTTAGACCAGGGATGTAAAATGGACTCATAACCTTTCCGAAGTCAGCCTTTCATTTGGCCTTTAATTTTCCTGTTTTCCTTTTTTCCTGAAATGAAGACAAAATGTCGGAAGTGGAAATATTTATGAGAGCCATTTAGAAATATAAAAGAATTCAGCTGAAATGAGTTGTGATTGAATAGTCTTCACAATTGTTGTAGCAGGGAAACTTAATATAGAGTTGCCATGGAGACTGGTTCTTTGGCCACTGGTCTAACACATTAAAGCCTTTTAGTTCAGCAATATGCTATTTGCAGTTGATGCCATACATGATATTAACAAGTGGTTTGCCTCCATTAAGAGGAAGATAGCTCTAAAATTACTGCACTTCTCATTAAAACAGAAATATCCAAAACGCCTTGAAGTTATTCACATAATCAGTGACGTGCATGATATCAGCTCATATAAGAGCAAAACATGTTTATTGCATCAAAACTTGGGCAGACATCCTAGTCAGAGCTATTGAAATGTGAGTTTGATTGGAGGCTGTCAAGGTGAAAGAGGCAAACCAACTTCTTGCAAGTGCACAGTTTGCTCAGTTTTGGGATAAGGTTACATTTTCTCTCATTAACCTTTTTGAAAGGAAGTCTCTTGAGTGCAGGGGTGTTTTGGCTGCCAGACTTGTACTGTACCATGAAGACACCAGTTCCTTTCCTCTTGAAAGATTTATATTTATTACTGTTTAATGATATCTTGTTTTTGTAAATGCTGTGCTGTATTTTTACCATATTGCCATTGCACAGAGTAGAGCACATTTAATGGAATAAATGGAAGCACACACTAAACAGAATACAGAAACTCAGGCAGAGGTAAACCACTTAATAGCAGTGCCTGTAATGAATTTCCTAACTAACTGGCTCATTTCATAAACTGATAACATAGATAGACATAGCTTTAAAGGCCCTTGATCAAGAAATGGACAGAAACAAAATGAGAGAACTGTAGCTATCAAAACCCATTCTGGTCAGGCAAGAGCCTGGGGCACTCCCTGTAATGGCTTGTTTGCTGGCTAAGTCAATATTTCATTCCTGCAGTCCAGCTGGACTGGAATGCTAAAATACTGAGTTCCTCAGTCCACCACTGCTGTGTCAAATAGAGCCTGAATAACACTGGGATCCTATAATTCTAGCAGAGATTTAGCTTTCTGCAAAACAACTGTCAGACACAGAGGTGACCCAGAGAGGCCAGAGGCTGGATCAGGGCACACTGTTATCACACTATGCCATCATTTCGCTGCTATCTTGTACTGGCCCTTTCTGCCAGAGTGCAAGAGCATCCACACATCACACATAGTTTGTGATTTTTTTGTGCAACATCCATGTTTTTTAGGAAGAGTGATTTATCATCTTTGCAGAAATCAAGTCTCCAAATGCTACTCACTCTTTTGATATTTTTCGAAATGTCCTGTAGCTCCTGGCACAGATTTTGTGTTCAAAATTTGGGAAAATGTGTCAGTATCAGGATGACATTTGTATATATTCCAGCATCCGCAGACCTTGCTACTGTTACAGGACAAAATTCATAATTCAGTAAATGATCCAGCTATATGCTCTGGTTTGATCAGTCAGTTTATTAAGGTTGTGTTTGGCACAACTAGTCTGTGGATTAAGGATGTATGACAACGCCTTTGTAACTTCTCTTTGCAGAAGGACATCATCTTCCCTGTCTGGGAGAAATGTGGATCACCTCACCCTTCTTCCCACTATCCAGAGTGCCCCATTTTAATGTCTA
This sequence comes from Cnemophilus loriae, assembly GCA_013397755.1. Lineage (NCBI taxonomy): Eukaryota > Metazoa > Chordata > Aves > Passeriformes > Corvidae > Cnemophilus > Cnemophilus loriae. The sequence continues at coordinate 1,238,052 of VZTF01006691.1, forward strand.
TTATTTTTTATTTTTCTGCAATTCCCTTAAAACTCAGAAAAATGTATAAATAAATCAAAATCTTCATTTCAATTTGTCTTACTGATTAATAGAAATAGTTGATACATTTTCAGTTTGTCAGAATATGTCATTTTGCTGAAGTCAAACAAATGTGGGAGTCTGAGACTGCCCTGCATGAGGATAACAAATTAATAGTGTGAGACACCTGTACTCAAATCTAGAGGTTAGGAGTGATGTGGGGTGTAAAATTCTGATAAAAAATAAACATTGCATCTAAGGATGATTTTTAATAAATGTGAAAAATATAATTTTTCCAGAAATTATTTTTTTCTTATGATTGTCTGTTTTTGAAGAAAGGAAAACTTTCAAAATCTTTAAATCTGGGGAAAAACCCCAGAGCTTTCACGTTCTACTCCTCTCTAGTAATCAGCCATGAATTCCTTTGCCATACTGATTTTTATTTTCATGGTTGCACAAACTTTCTTTGAAATACTCAGATATTTTCCTTTAAATTCCATAATAAAAACATAATTTATATCTACAAGGATATATTCCCAGCAAGCAAAATACGCTGCTACTCTAGGCTTTAAGTGGGGCCTGAAAATGTGGAAAGGGATCATTTCTTTCATTGACTCCTGCTCTTAAAAAAATTCTAGAAAAATGATCTGTTACTGCTATTGTGAGACACAAATCGCAAAAAAATGACACTTTTCCTCTGATAGCCTGGTTCTTGTCTGAAGTCTTTGATTCTAGTAAAGGTGATACACTCATACTCAGTTAAATATTACCGCATTAGACACAATTTCTTAAAAAGAGTTTACATTTTGTATTTGTTGGCCTATTAGGGCTGTGCCCCAAAGCTTGCTGGATCAGCAAAGATTTTAGTAACATGTGAAGATACATAAAGTTTGTGGTTGTAATTTGGCATGAAGTGAATGGAAAAAATGCCTGGATGGTGAGTGGTCAAGGTGAGAGTAAGATGAGAAGCAATGCATTGCTGGTTCTGGAGAAGGGTGGGGAGACTCTGCTCCTACTGCAGAATGGCCCCAAACATTCCCAGGGCCTTAGGGGACAGAAGATTTTGTCTTATGGCTGAACACATGCAAACAGAAAAGGGAACTTCTGCTTCCCAGTGCCACTCCAACTGACAGCTGAAAAAGAGGGTGGGCTTCAAAACTGGTAATTGGCTTTGGCTGCTTCTTATACGGCACTTACTGCTGCCAGTATCTGTGACAGCCAGGAGGGACATCTCTGGTATCTTAATCAAAGAGGTGTAACACAAACACCCAGCCCTTCGGATATTTGTGCCCAATGCTGCAAATTGCTGTGCACTTCCTTGGAAGCACTCAGCACTTCCCTGACAACTGGCATCAATGACAGTCAGAACAGGTGGACCTCAGGAACCCAAAGGACCTTAGTAGTCCCAGGAGGTGCCGTGCATCTGGCTGCATGGCTACCTCTGTCTTCAGGCCCAAGGATGTATTGAACAGTTCAAACTACTGCAGGGAAGAACAAAACCTTCGGATGGATTAGAAGAAATTATTCATCTGCGTAGGAAAAAAGACAGCCTTGAATGATTAAGAACTGTGTGAGAGATATTAATAATCACATGACTGAGCATAGTATGCAATATAATACATAATTCATGAACTCACAGCAAAGAATGATTCACATCGCCTTGAAAATTAATTAAGAAAGACGCCTGGTAATGCTAAGGATTCGCCAAGGTCCATAATTCTGAAAAAGAATGAAAACAAGCCTGTGTTTGTATTCTACTAAAGCATTATGAAATTCTGATATAATAGGGAATGAAACATGATGTTTCAAATAACTATCAGATTTCTATGTAATCATCAGAAAATCTGTTTCCAAAAAATCTGAAATAAGTGTCAAGAGAAATAATATAGCCGTAAAGCAATACAGAAATCAGACAAGAAAAATTCACCAAATTTTCATGAAATAAAGCTTAGAATTTTGTTCTTAAGAAGGAGCTGCAGAGTTTCCATTTCCTGTCGGGAATGGTTGGCTAGTGCTGTGTTCTTTGTACTGAATAGCTTTGCCACCTCTCTGAAACACAGGAAACTTGTTTCCTTAATAGGTTATAAAACAATACTGGAAAATTTGCAATTGTAATTAGTGGTGGCTGAGGTCAGCAGTGTGAAAAGCTAAATTTGTGAGGTGTTGGAAACATTTTGCAATTCACTTTCCCCAATTTTTTTTTTTTCACCCACAAAATTAATCTGGGAAAAATCTCTCCAGGGGCTGAATGAAATAACTAATTTGGAGGTGTAAGGGATAAACCCCACCATTTTTCTTATTAGCTAAAACGTTTCTTCTGTCCTGAATTTCAGTGTAAAGCACACACTATTTCAGAAAGCGGAACATACCAGTGCAATTCCATGGTGTTTGCAAGAGCCATGCAAAAGAGAATTGTGGGGAGCAGTTCAAACCACCCAGTCCTGGGAGAAGAGTCCTCATCTCCTTTCTTTGTAAACCATAATTGCTGCCAGTGGGAATTCTCTGGCATTTTGCACCTGGTCAGGATTGTGTTACTTGGAATATAGGGACTGTCTGTGCACCAGTACCTCAGTAGGGGCATTTCAAGTGGGACTGTGCTGGGAGTGCAATAGTCACCATCTGTAGGATGATGTTCTGAGAGGTGCCTTTAAAGGCTTATATAAGCTGATAAAGTTACTGTGTGGGGGAAGTCCTTCCACAGCCAGTGAAATGTCTCCCTACAGCTCTGGAGGCATGCTTAATTGAGTGGCAAGAAAGCTTTCATGTAATTAGCTCTTTTCTCACCAGTTGCCATCATAGGGGACAGGAGATAAAATGCAGTGTATTCTTTGGGTAAGGGAGAGAATCATTTTACTTGCATGAAATTAAAATTTCCCAGGGATTATTTTCGCTAATATTTGTTGCGTATAACATTGTTTGTGTGAGTTTGTGCATATGCCTTACTACTATTTCACAATAATATTGGAGACTTGGTTATAGCACTCACCCAGTTTATTTCATATGGTACAAGATTAAATAAGTGCTTCATTAAGAATCAACAGATGAAGATCTCCTTTATCAATATCAGGCAGATGAGATACTTAGGTGCATATAGATAATACTCACAGAGGCATTGTGCTACAAGGCAGGTGTTTTTCTTCAAATTTATGGTTAATGAGAGACATCAAACATATGATGTTTGCCCTGCTAAGCATTGTTTGTCAAGAAAGAAAAGGTTTCTAAGCATTCATGCGTGCTCTAGCCTATCTGTGTGAATACACAGAAGTCAAGACTGTTTTCTTGCCAAAAGAGCACGTCTCTTCTGGAGAGCAAAGACCAGCTCTAGTATTGTTGTATTTTTTTCTGATAATGGTAATTATTTTGCTTTGTCCTCCTTGCATTGCTTTTATGAATTTAACTAGATGAAAGCCTCCAGCCTCCAGTAATGATAGCCAGCTTTCCTTTGGATCTCTGCCAGCAACCTATAATTAAAATGTTTTCTTGAGAGAGGACCACAGTATAGTACCTATTGTGCATTATGTCCTTGGAAATTGACTGCAGTAATTGCAAAAAAAATCTCCAGTTTATATCATGGCATATTTCCATGGCACACGGAAAAGAAGGAAGTGATTGGTGATGGTCAACATGGCTTCACTGAGGGCAAATTTTGCCTGACAAATTTGGTGGCCTTCTGTGATGATATTATAGCATTGCTGGATAAGAGAAGAGAGACTGATGTCATCTACTGGACTCGTGTAAAGCATTTGACACTGTTCTACAAGGCATCCTTCTCTCTAAACCAGAGAGATATGGATTTGATGGATGTACCTCTCTCTGGATAAGGAATTAGCTGGATGTTTGCACTCAAAAGAATTGTGGTCAATGGCTCAATTTCCAAGTAGAGTCCAGTGGCAAGTGGAGTTCCTCTGGGGTTGGCATTGGGACAGGCACTATTTAACACCTCTGTCGGTGACACGGACAGTGGGACTGAGGGCAGTCTTAGCAAGGTCTCTGATGACACTGAGCTGTGTGGTGCAGTCAAAACGCTACAGGGGAGGGATGCCATCCAGAGGGACCTTGATAGGCTTGAGAGTTGGGCCCATGTGAACCTCATGAAATCCAACAAGGCCACGTGCAGGGTTCTGCACCTGGGTCAGGGCAATCCCAAGCATAAATAGGCTGGGCAGAGAGTGCACTGGGAGAGAGCAGCCTGGGGAAGAAGGACTTGGGGATATTGGTTGACAACAAGCTCAACATGACCTGGAAGTGTGCACTTGCAGCCCAGAAAGCCATTCATGACCTGGGCTGCATCAGAGTGGCCAGCGGGTTGAGGGAGTAGATTTTGCCCTTTTTCTTTGCTCTGGCGAGACCCACCTGGAGTGCTGTGTTTGTCTCTGGGGCCTCAACACAAGAAAATCAGGGACCTGTTGGAACAAGTACAGAGAAGGGCCATGAAGATGATCAGAGGGATGGCGCTCCTCTCCTGTGAAGATGGGCTGAGAGAGTTGGGGCTGTTCAGCTGGAGATGAGAAGGCTCTGGGGAGGCCTTATAACAGCCTTCCAGGATCCTAAATGGGACCTCCAAAACGGCTGGAGAAGGGCTTTTTACAAGGGCCTGTTGTGACAGGACAAGAGATAAGGGCTCTAAACAGATGGAGGATAGGTTTAGACAGGAATTTGTGAAGAAGTTCTTTACTGTGAGGGTGGTGAGACATTAGAACAAGCTGCTCAGAGAAGTTGTGGATTCCCCATTCCTGGAAGTGTTCAAGGCTAGGTTGGATGGGGTTTTGAGCAACCTGGTCTAGTGGAAGATGTCTCTGCCCCTGGCAGTTCAGCTGGAACTACAATATCCTTTAAGTCCCCTCCAATCCACACGGTTTTATGATCATATTACCTCTTTCTGTAGCTACTTACCTCAGGGGACTGTTGCAAGTGAAACTGTATTTCATGGGAATGTTAAAACCATAGAATCACAGAATCACAGATTGATATGGACATACTAAAAATGGATATGATAAAATATCTTACAATGAATTAAGCTAATTAGAATGAAGGGACTGGTCCCAGAAGATTAGTGTTTGCAGACAGAAGTATCGGGAGTGCCTACTGAATTTAAGTACACACCAACACTATTCTTTGAAGTTTTCTGGCACATAGAAGATCTAAATATTCAAGTCTTGTTTGCCACATAAGCTAATATTGCTAAACAAAAGGGTTTCATTGTGGCTTCAGTCACAGCCCTTTGAGAAGCTGCTGTATATGCTTAGTGCCATCAGCCAGGTGGAATAGCTTTTTGTTCATTGAAAGACAAACCAGAAGAAACCATTATCCAAAGCCTAGGCAATCATGGTAAAGATGGAAAGATTTCCATGGCTGACATTGTGCGTAGGTTTTTGATGACCTCTGTCTTCTGCCTAAATGAGATAATAACTGAAAGTCGAGAACCAACCAGAAGAAATCATTATTATTTGCCCTTAGATAGAAAGCCAGTTCTTCTCAGGTACACTGGTTACAAAAAATAGTGTGAAGATGATGAATAAGAAAGTTGTCTTTTACATCACCGGTTTTACTGTTGTTATTTTTAATTTTGCGTATGTGAAACAACACTGTTTGTATCATTTAAGCGTACATGGATTGGTTTACAGTACTTGTGCCAAAGAAATACCTGTGTTATTTATAACAAAAATCAAGTTAGGATCCCTACTTCAAAAATTTTTAACAAGTTCTGAACATTCTCTAAATTGCTGAGGTCAAGGGCCAAAAATATCTATAGAGTATTGCTTCACACTTGGTATGCTTCAGTAAAGATGCAACTATAATTAGCTGCTACTGAAGCCAAAACTACTAAGTATTCCTGATTTAGTTCTTTTCCTAATAAAAGCTGGGAAATTTGATGGTGATTTTTGTTAAAATATTTCAATTTTTGTTGTTGTTGTTGTTGTTTGTTTTTTATTTAAAGAAAGAAACTTAAAGCAAATTTATCAAGTTACAGGCATAATTTTTCAGTCTTCAAAATATGTGCTTTAGATTTATGTTTGTATTATGCCAGTCAAACATCTGTGGTAAAACAGGTTAAACACCTTGTTCCTGGTGGCTTTCTGATCTTCTTCATATCAAAGGCACCAGCAGAAATATGAAGTCAGACTACTATTCAGGAACTGCAAAGAAAAAAATTACTTTTTAAAATGGGCAGAAGTATTCAGAAGCTTTCTAAACATTTTCTAAAGTCAGCAAGATTTTGAAAGAAGCACATTTTGATAAAGTTCTTGGAAAAAAATCTGGCTCAATTTGGATTAACAAAGTTCAGCTTTTTATATGGAATTTAAAAACTGCTCCTTGCACTGTGTCTTGCAATGTTATTACTGAAATGAACCTCAGTATACTGACCACCTACATAAACTTTATACAATTAGTTGTTTGGGAATTTCTTAATATATACATGGGAACTGTGCTGTGAATACTGTGCTTGTCTTAATTTGCTTTAGTTTCTTTATTGTGTCACATTAAAATTCCAAATGATGGTGGCATATGAATTTTAAACTCTGAGGACCTTTTATTCACATGGAAGCTGCTTTAAGAATTGATTATTCTCTTGAGTAAATCAGGATTTCAAGTGTCATTGTGCTGGAAACATCTGTTTATATATAGGATCTGCCAACATCCCATTTCTTTCCAGCAGCAATGCCAAATAATCATAAATAATAGCAGAACTCTTCAGTCTGTAAAGAGAAAAAGAGTATCCAGAAATTAGTTTAAGACCTATGTAATTAGTATCTCCTGTATAATCCTCAGTAGGATGTTGTGCATTCCAGATTATGTGGTGATCTAAGGAATTGCTAGATCCAATAGTCTGGTTCCTTTGCCCAGAAGAAAAATGGATCCAGGAAACTAGAATCTTGGAAGGAAAGAAGGAGAAGAAAGACGTTTTGGAATCTGTTTAAAAAAAACCCCAAACACAAAAAACTTCAGTTGTTTATGCAATTTGGAGCACATTATGAACTTATTCCTTCCATGTACCCAAACATATGGTAGATAACTTGCAGACAGCTAAAGTCCTTGGATATATGAGGCCTCTAAGATTAGTAAACTTAGTTTTACAGGAGAGTTTTCCTTGAGATTCTCCCATTTGCTGATTAGAAATTCTGTGAGGCCAGCCTGCTCAATACACCACAATCAGATGAGCTCACTGTCTTAACTTCCAGCACTATCCAAAACACAGCAAACTGCTGCCAGGCACAGTCAAGTCTAAAAAAACTTTGCTCCATAAGCAAGACTGAGGACTCGTGGATGGTTTCTTTGAGTATGGATATTCATCTTCTTATCAAGTTCTATCTCCTTTATTATTACTGGTACAATGGGAGACAAGATCAGAGATTTTCTGCCTCAACTGTAAATGAGTGGTTTGGGTTGAGAGGATCTCTCCCACCTTTTTGAAGACTGAAAAATGATGCCTTTCCCATTGGCTGAGCTAATGGAATTCAATTTTGTATTTTAACCAGCTGCTTATAGATTTCTGTTGCGGTCATCAGTTTCAGACTTCTATATCATAGTAACATAGAAGCTATTTCAGACAGATTTTTTTGTGCCCTTTTTCCAGCTAATAACTACCTGTGTCTATTTCTTACTCACTTTTTCCTTATGTTTGTTTTACAGTTCATTTACCTGATTTTTTTTCTATTGTCCACAGTCAGGTGCAGTTTGGAATGCTTAAATAGGTTTTGCCCTCAGGAAAAAAAAAAAATCCAAACACTTTCCTGGCAATCAGCCATCAATACAAAGGTTTCTTTAACCCAGCAATATTAAGGATACATGAGTCGAAGTAAGCAAGTTTGGAAGTCTAAGATTCGCTCTGGAGATTAATATTTCAAATTTTTTTCATATTACTGATCAATTGGAATTTGGAATTGAAGTTTGTAAGTTCTTTAATTGTAGATTCAAATGAAAGTAATATAGGAATGAGATAACATTTGCAAAATGTAATTTTGATCCAGTTCCAAGCAGAACATCTTGTTGTGCTACAGATGTGCCTCAATACTAATTGATTATTTCTTTAGCAGAAAAGCTATTTAGGAGTGTTCCAAGACACAAAACTGACACTGCAACTGCCTGTATGGCAACAAGTTATACTGTGTTTTCTCTTCTTTCATCTTCTTAAAATTGAATATGGCCAGAAGGAGTGATACAGCTTCACTGAATCTGGTGCTAATGCTTTCCCAGAAAATGTTTTCTTTTCTCCCTGAATTATTCATTGAGCTATTAGAGGTCTGAAATAAAACTTTAATTAGTTGTTAGAGGCTTCACAAAATATGACCTGCTGGAACGTATGAATGGAGTTGAAAGAGAGCCATCTGACTACAGGAATTGCAGCCAGTGGAACTAGACATGGGCAGAAACTTAACATCTGTTGCAGATTTCTAGTGTTTTGGGCAATGTGATTTTTAGCTGAATGCTGAATGATGGTTTTTAGTTGACTGCATTATGGAGTACAATAAAATATATAAAATGATGTCTTAAATATTGTGTACTGTCATTTTTAACTGGTAATTTCACATTGGAATGTCCTTGCCTGTCCACAAGCTAAGATTCGTCAGTCTAAGGGCTTATATCATGTTAAACAGTGCCCAGTGTTTTCTGCTCCTGAGACTATTTTCAAATGCCTTCCACTCTGTATTCTGTAGCTTTTTGCTTGAGATAGAGAGAGAAAAGTGGACTCGAGTTTTGAAAGCAACAGAAGGAACTTATGTACCTACCTGTCACTAAAAAAACACCCCTGCAACATACTTGAAATAGAAAAAAATTCCTACTTATGTGAATTCAGATGAAAGTGCGGCTCAATAATTGAATGATCTCTCTTCTTGGCTGTCTGCTTAGACAGAAACATCTCTTTGCCTTTATTCTAATTAAGTTTGTCATAGTTGCACACCCATCTCAGGCTGCAGCATTGTTCTAGTGACCTCATTTCAGGATAAAATCTTGGACTTCAGCATCCGTAAAAATGTTTCAGGAAAAATTGCTTCCAGCAGATTGGAAAATAACAGTATTTAGCATTTATCATTATTTTCTTGCAGGATTTGCAAAGTTTGACAAGGTTTATTAACAATTCTGAAGTCAGATATATTGTCATATCTAAAACATCCACAACATTATTATTGTCGTTGGGACTTAATATTTCCTCAGGTAGGTAGAGGGATTAAAAAAAAAACCTTGTGAAATGCTGAGAGCATGAAATCCTGTGTAATAGTAATAAACTTGATGACAAGTGAGTAAGGGCTTCTGTGGCATTTCATTAAAGGGTGGTGTGGGTTGCTTTTCTCAACAGGGAAAGGATGACAGATAAAAGTAAAGCAATCCTCACCAATGATCTTGCAGTCCTCTTCTGCCCAGTGAAGTTGAGGTTAATTTACAAAATACATGACATCAGCAAAGAATAAGGGCAGGAAGGAGTGGTTAAGGGACTAGAAAACTGCCTAATACAAAACTTTAAGAGCATTAAGAGGAGGGGAAAGTCTTGTTGAATGAAACAGGAAGACTCAAGGGAAAGAAAGAATAGGAATCAGACCATGGTGTCACCAGAATGTTTGGAAAAAAGCAGCTTGCCACAGCACTGGGACTGGCTGAATAACTGGCTTCACAGTTCACAGATTTCTAGATGTTTTTCTTTTTAATTTGGCTTCGTTTCAAATTGGAACAAATCCATTTTTTAAGAAAAATTTCTTCAGAAAGAAAAATTCCAGGAAAATGTTTTGGAAACACTGACATACTGTGTTTCCAAAACCACACATTTCCCCCTGACCCTACAGCTGCCTAACGGAACTGGCATTCACAGAGCAGCTCCATGGGAAGGCAAGGTCTGCGGCGTGACTCCGGGCTTTCTGTTTTCGGGTCAGCCACCATGGGCAGGCCACAAGTAATGGGTTTAAACTGAACTATGAGATGCCTTTTTAAACTGAACTATGAGATGCTTTTTTTTTATTGTTATATGTATTTCACATGTGTTTGTATAGCTATTTTATATAACTAAATTTATCTATTTTTCTGTAAAAGTGTCCAGAACGAATTGAGGAACTGCTTGTAAAAGATTTGTATATGGTTTTTGACCTTTTCACATCTCCACATAGCAAATCTAAGCATAATAACAGCTGACTTGCATTTCTTCTTTTCCTTTTCACAACCCATTTAAAAAGAAATCGTTAGGTGATGAAACATTTTCAGTCCTAAGAGTAATAGAACTGGAGTAGATAGACAAAGATCTGCAATCTCTTCCATTCATATTTATTGTGATTATTTGAACTGTGTGGGATATGCCAATGTAGCCTGGAAAGATAACAGTTAAATTTCTTTGTAATGTTCCCTGTATCCTAATTTTTTCCCAATCTTTCTCTAAACACTTCCTTTTCCAAAAAGTCTGGCTTCTTCAAGCCAGTGCATTTTTATACTTTTAAGATCCAAGAATAGAAACAAAAGCCTTTTTCTTTCTTTCCTGTGTCACAGCAACAGAGTTTGAATTTTGAAATGTTAAGTGTCCAATGCTAACATTTTTGTGATCTACTTGCATAGAAAAAAAATCCCTGAAAATCAAAAAATGCAACTTGCAAAACCATGGTTATTTTAAAATGACAAATAAATTACAATATGTTGCTGCATACCAGCATGCAACAGAAGTATGAACAGCTCATGTCATTTGCAATGAATCATCCACTCAAACTAACAGTGAGCAAAAAAAAAAGAGCAGAAGAATTGAGTGAGGAAACCACAGAAATTAGTGAAAATATAGAAGGCCTAGATTCTTGTCTAGATATGAAATCATTTAGAGCTCGTATATATAGGCACGCTTATTTTTGATCAAAAACTTTCCCGTGATTCGCTGTCTGAAAAACTATCTGAATATCTTTTACTTTAGCTAGCAAAGATTTTGTTGCACACAAAATTTGAAGTTCTTAGCTGATCAGCGCTTCCAGAACATCTAAAACTTTCACATCATGTCCAGAGTATTTGTTTTGTGATCTGAAGTCTGAATTGTTAAAATTATTGGGAATTATAAGAAGTTAAAATTCTGATACAACTCAGTGTATTTAGGGAAACTTTACCAACTTCGTTGCTGGTTTCTATAATTAATAAGGTTCTTTCTGAGTATTTCACAGATTAGATGAGGTAGCTGAAATAAGTTACCTATCAGCTTTTCCAATGAGTTAGCTATAACATACATGCTTGATAGTGACTGAGATATGTTTCCGTTGACCAGCGATGTCTTTGCTGGCAGTGGAGGCCCAAATGCAAACGAAAGGTGCTTCACAGTTCTCCCTGAAATGGGATGAAATTTTTTTGTAATTAAAGAATTACGACATGAAGATGAATTCCAAATTACTACGTTTTAAAATTTGAAAAAAAAATATTTGAACACACAACTGAACCTACATTTTGGATGCTTTCATTTAGATATTTATGGTTGTCTTTATGTTTAAAAGGAGAACTTATTTCAGTAGAAATTTTCTAGATTTAAAACATTCCTGCAGACAAATTTCTGA